>MU263499.1:15000-32500 GCA_020310875.1 Ceratopteris richardii
AAGAACCTGTCTCATCTCATTGGTTGAATCCCTGCCCAAATGATTAAAGACACTGTCTTATTTTGCACTTTGATGAACTAGAAAAAGTACAAACTAATGAAAGAATAATAAGTGTGGATCTAAAAACATCCCTGGCCAATTCAGAGTTTGTCAATGTGCGATCTAGGCACAAACATGTGAACTATGTGGATTCAAAATTACTAGTCCATTTCTAGGCATGACTGGTGCATGGACTTAGTAACGAAGGTGGGATTCTTATGCCTTGCAAGAATTTGAGAACTGTTGATTCACCTGAATTTGATTTGGAGATCTTGAAGTATGGTTGTCCCAAGCATCTAACTTGGATGTTTCTACAATGATTAATTCCTATACAACAGTTAGTTGATTTTTTCACCCCGACTAGAGGACCTCTTTGTCCTAATGAGTTTAAAAATCCTATGTAAACTCTAGGAGAAAGTTGACCATTTTCTTTGATTCAACCATAATAAAACTTGACCAATTCAAATTCAAAATGAAAATTGTCCATTTAGCATACTTGTCTCAAAGAATTGAGCTAAAAGGTCTTGGGAGTTATCAATCTACTAAGCAAATCCTAACTTCTCTATTCTAGAGTATACCGGACTCTAGGAAATTATTTATGCTATAACTTGAAGCAAACTCAAATGAATAAATCAATCTTGAACTTCTCATCTTTCGATGTTTGAAAAGGTTCTTGTATAGAACATCTATCTAGGATGTTTAATTTAGTTACGTGCTTCTATCCAGCTAACCCTTGACTTTTATGCAATGACTCAAATACCATATCCGAGTCAAATCCAAAAGATTTGAAAAGCAGAAAGAAAGAAATAAAACCCTGGTTAACCAACTTTGAAGATACATAAAGTTGCTATGAGTCAAAGTCTAGATGATTCAGGACTTCAACTTATCAAAGATATGTTTCAACAGGGTATTGAAGCATTTTCTCTATCTTTAAGAGAAATAAGCTAGATTCTCAAAATGATTCAGAGAAAATCTAATACATCGTCTAACCACAAGATACTAGAGTGGTAACCAACATCAGTGTGTCAGCCCAGTGAGGTTCTATTGATGAGGTTTTTACTGAAATAATGCTTCACTTGAGACTAAGTTCAGGTCATATTGAGTCTTTCTGACTCCTTACTGGGAATGCAATTCTTGTGCATTTCTTTGAGTCAAAAGAGTGAATTGACTTAGTCAATCAAATCCTTAGTTGAAAAGACTTAAAGTCAAAGTCTGTCTTTTTCAAAAATTTATTAAATATTTTTGACTTGCAACACTTAAGCTTGAACTGTTCTAAGAAGATCTTGGAAGTTACATACTTCATATCTTGAGTTTTCTTTATCTTGAAGTTATCTTTGAAAGAACTCGGAGAAGCTTGTAGAAGGTAGAAAAGTGCGTTTTGAAGTGACGAAGTTTGTTCAAGCCAACCGGCACAAGACCAGCCCTTGAGCTTATGGAGACTCAAATAGACCTTATAGGCATGCGATAAGTGCAAAGAAACACACTATGTACTTTGGAGCATCAAGGAGAATGAGTCGATACAAAATAGATAGGTTCGCGGGTCGACTAGCTCAAAAAACTTACTATCTATGGAAGAGACAATGAACTTCAAATGCCCATAGCGACCGGCGTGATTACAATTAGAAAAACTCCTTTTATGGGAGTGATACACATGGTTTGAGTGTATAGAATGCACAAAAGTACAAGGAATAAGAAAAATATGCTATAGGAAACTAGACAACAAAACTCAGATTTCTCCCAATCTACTGAACCAAATACTATGAAAATATAAACATAAACTAGACACTTATACCTTTCCAATGAGCCATCTTGCACTCAATTTGGAGCTCTAGAGAGAGAGCAGAAGCCTCTACAAAATTACTGTTGGCGAAGAAGATGATGCAGAGAATTGAAGGAGCAAGACAATGATGGTCACAAGTGTATGTATATTGCTTCCATGTAATGTACAAGTGATTTCAAGTCTTTATATAGACTCTAGGAGTGTTCCACGACGTCTACAAGTGAAATTTGAATTCAAATGAAGGTGGCAATGGTTGTTGGAGGGAATCAATTCACTTTCCTACAATCTAGGAAAAGTGAAGATCTAGTTTGATCTACTTTTAGGTGATTCATTGCGTGATTGAATGCAACTTCAACCACCACAAATTCGTGGGATTTGGGCTCTATCTTTCTACCTTTACATGTGTAAATCTCAAGGCTTTTACAATGGTAAATGAACCATCAAAAATCTGTCAAAAAAATACAATAAATGAGCATATGAAAAAGAACTCTCCAATGGATATTCTTTCGACGTGATAGCCTTTGATGTAGATCAAATCAACCTCAAGCATAGTGTAAGCTTGATGTTCCAACAGCTCCCCCTCAAGCTAAAGTATGCTTGAGCCTTCATTCTCTCATAGGTTGAATATCTGCCATAGCTTTGAATCTACAAAGCTTTATTCCATCAAGTGCCTTCGTCATCATATCTGCTACTTGCTTTTTAGTAGGAACAAAAGAAATGTCAATCTCCTTTGCCATGAGCTTCTCCCTGATGAAGTGGTAATGGACTTCTATGTGCTTGGTTCCTGCATGGAAAATAGGATTTGCCGCTAGATGCATGGAACTTACATTATCTCCAAATATGTGAGGTTTGGAACTCACAAGTCCCAAATCTGTATACAATGCTTTTAACCATATTGCCTCTTGAGTTGCTATGGTCAAGCCTCTATACTCTGCTTCAGTTGAGGATAAAGCAACCGTTGGTTGCTTCTTGGAACTCCATGACACTAGCTTCGAACCTTCGTTGATTGTACCTTTGAGATACTTAAGTACTCTCTTAGCCGCATCCATGTGTGGTCTTCTTGGTGAGTGCATGAATTGACTAAGCACTCCCACACTATATGAGATGTCTGCCCTTGTATGAGTAACATATATGAAGCTACCTACCAAGCTTTGATACTCTTTAATGTCTTCAATTTTCTCACCTTCATAAACACTAAGTTTATGATTCATCTCCAAAGGTGTACATGCAGGCTTAGTGTTCTCCATTTTGAACTTGAGAAGAAGATCTTGAATGTATCTTCTCTGAGCCAAATACATTCCTTCATCTGTATATATCACCTGCATACCTAGGAAATATGTGAGCTCACCTAGGTCACTGATTTTGAACTCCTCTTGCATGTGTCTCTTGATCCTTTGAATGCCATTTAGATCATCACCTGTCACAATAATATCATCTACATATACACATAGATAGATAACCTCATTGTGATCCCTTTTGATGAATAGAGAAGGATCTGAGCTGTTAGCTTTGAAGCATTGATCTTGAAGATATGTAAGCAACCTGTAATTCCAAGCTCTAGGAGCTTGTTTCAATCCATACAATGCTTTCTTAAGTCTGCAAACATAAGATGGATGATTAGGGTTTTCAAAACCTGGTGGTTGTGACATGTATACCTCTTCACTTATCCAACCATTTAAAAATGCATTTTTCACATCAAGTTGGAGGAGTCTCCAATTCCTTGCAGCAGCTACACTTATCAATGTCCTGATTGTAGTCATCTTTGCAACTGGTGAGAATGTTTCCTCATAGTCTATACCATGAGTTTGTGAGCATAATTTGGCAACTAATCTTGCCTTGTACCTGCAAACTGATCCATCTGAATTTCTTATAAATTTATATACCCATTTTGCAACCAATTACCTTTTGATTTGGTGACATTGGAACCAAATCCCAAGTGTCCATCTCCTTCAATGCATCTATCTCTTCGTTCATGGCCTTTTCCCAATTAGGATTTCCCTTTGCCTCTTCATAGGTTGAGGGTTCCTCTGAAATAGAGTCTTTTGCCAAGTATATTGAATGCTTCGTAACAAATGTGGAATCATATCCATACCTTTCTGGTTGTTTCTTCTCTCTTGCTGATCTTCTAGGTGCTTGTTTGGAGCATTCTCCAACCTCTTTCATCTTTGCTTTGCCTCTTGATTGTTGGTGCAGATCAATCACCAATTGAAGATTTGGAGTAAAGAAAATGGATACATTCACAAGAGTGAAGGACATGTACACATATGTACATTAGTTATGACATAGGTTACATATACTTATGTTTTGATGAGAGTTTGTACATAGATGTCTATAAATACTTTTGGAAAATGTCGGGATATAGAGAGAAGACAAAGAGAGACTACGTATGAGCATAGGAATAGAGAAATTTATGATTGTAAATGTCAATAGACTTATGAGAAAGTAGTTGAAGTCTCTCTCACCTTTCAGTTGTAGTCTTCTCCTGAAATGAAGAAAATGTTGCGCCCGATGTTTCTGCGTCTACTCCGTCTGTGGTAGATCATTTGTGAAATCCTTTTGAGGATATCTAAGTTGTTAGTTAATGAGTCTGTGGTTTGAATTTTAGAGTCTAATTGTAAACAGGTGAAGAGAATTGCTGGTAGGAACATTCACATGTGTTGAGTGTTCACAGCTCTCTGAAACAGGCGCACATTTCGAGTCCAAAGAAATGAGTAGTGCTCAGTGCACAGTGTAAAGTTTTACACATATGATAGCTTAAAATCTAAGTTGAGAGATAAGCTATCTTCAGTCAAAAAGATTTGGTAAAACGGGTTCGACATTGTGAGAACCAAAGTTAAGAAGTTAGGGGTGTCTAAATCGACTTCTCAGAAGTACAGATTTGGACATAGGTAACTTGTGAAGTTGATTTCTCAAGTTATACTAAACCTTTTTGAGAACTTTAACTTGGAGAAGATGCGCAATCTCTAGGAGATGATTCATACAAAGTTTCATCAAAAACTTTACACGTTTGATAAGTCAATGTGAAGAAATTCTGCAGCAGACTTTTCTGTGTTTCATCTTCTTCACAGATTTTCTCAATTTTGATAATTTGGAGATTGGACCTCTAATTAGTGAAGGTTTTGACTTACTATTGGTATAGAGGTGCTCTAATCACAAGAGTAGGTTGTTCTTTTGGAGATTAACACTCTCCATCAGTGGTATCAGAGCAAGAGACATCAAAATCAAGGAAAGGAAGGTCCCGACTGCTGCAGATTCAAGAAGTTCAACATTTGAAGAACTAAGAAGTGAAAGCTTGGAGTCAAAAGCTTGAGGAGGAGATCATACGACATCAAGAAAGGCAAAAGGAGTCTAATTCGAAGTAAAGGTACATACATTACTTGTAAAGCTTGAAGTTTTCAATACACAGGTGGACACAAGATGGGAGATGCTCTACAGATAGAGAAATTGGATAGGGAAAACTATCCTGCATGGTCAATGAGGATGGAAGCTCATCTTATGAGCAAAGATTTGATTGGTTACATCACAGGAGAAGAAGAGAAGCCAGAATTCAGAGATCCTAGTGTTCCAACTAGGGAAGAGTTAGCAGATCTGAAAAATTGGATGAAGAAAGATGCTCAAGCTAGGAGCATTATCTATATGGGAGTCAATGATTATTTGTTACCTCATATTAGAGGTCTTGAAAGTGCTACTGACATATGGAATGCTTTGGAGGAGCATTTCCAGAACACTACAAAGTCAAGGAAGGCATCCTTATGGGCAGAGTTTACTACCTTCAAGAAGAAGGCCTCTCAATCCATCTCAGACTATGTAACAAGGATGAAAGATATTGCAGATGCTTTAGGAGCTGTTGATGAAGACATTGAGGAAGATAAATTGGTAAGGCAAATCCTTACAGGGTTGAGAGGTGATGACAAATGGAAGCCATTTATTTTGTCTACAGAACTATCACTTGACCATTTCACTCCTGATTTAAATCAATTGTTAGGTCATATGCTAACATTTGAGCAGGATGTTAAAGGAGATGGTGACAAGAGTACAGGACATGCAATGTACTCAAAGGACAAGAAGAAGAATAGCAAAGGAAAACAACAAGCAGGTGAAGATGAAGGAACAACTACTCAAGCCAACTTCCTAAGAGGAAGAGGAGGTGGCAAAGGTAGAGGAAGAGGCAGGAACAACAAAGATGGAGGCAAAGCTTGCTGGATTTGTGGTAAGACAAATCACTTAGCTAATGATTGTTGGCATAATAATCAGAATAATGGTGGATACAATCAAAATTATAATTCAAGAGGAAGAGGTGGCAGAAATCAAAGAGGTAATTACAGAGGTAGAGGTGGAAGGAATTACTTTGGAAGAAATGCAGGTAGAGGATTCCAAAGTCAACAATACAACAACACCTACTACAATTATGCTTCAGATCAAAAGGAAGATTCAACATTGATAATGAATGCAACTTGTGAAAGGCAGAGTGAAGATCAAAGAGTTTTCTACATTGACTCAGGGTGTAGCAATCACCTGAGTGGTAACATATCTTTGATGACTGATTTGGAAAGTAAAGTTTTTAATCATGTTGTTCAAACAGGTGACAACACAAAGCACAATGTGAAGTCAATTGGATCAGTGAAGGCCAAGGATGGAAGCACCTTATTGAGTAAGGTCTTGTATGTTCCTACAATCCCTAAGAATTTGATAAGTGTAGGTCAAATTGTTGAAAAGGGATATGAAGTAAGGTTCACTAATGATGGAGTATATGTGGAAGACCCTAGCCAAGGGTATAAACAGATTGTTTCAGGAAAAAAGGAAGGAAGATTATTTACATTGAAGATTCAAGGCAATATTGGTCATGCTATGTTCACATATGGAGGACATAAGATCTCTGAGTTAGATCTTTGGCACAAGAGGCTTGGACATTTCAATGAAAGAGGTATTAAAGATATGGTTAACAATGGTTCAGTGCTTGGATTGCCTAATGTTGCAGGTCAACATATGACATACAAATGTGAGGCATGTCAATTAGGTAAGGCTCATAAACATTCCTATTCCAAGCATGGTTTTATGCACTCAGAGAAGCTTGAGTTGGTACACACAGATGTGTGGGGACCATCAAAAGATTTCAGTATAAATGGATCAAGGTATTATGTGGTTTATGTTGATGATGCTACTAGGTGGATCACTATTTATGTGATCAAAGATAAGTCAGAAGTGTTTAATACATTTAAACACTATCATGCATATGCAGAAAGAATTACAGGTCATAAGTTGAAGAGACTAAGGTCAGATGGAGGGGGAGAGTATTTCTCTAATGAGTTCAGTGATTACTTATGGAATGCAGGTATAAAAAGGGAAATTACTTGCAGGTACTCTCCTCAACAAAATGGTGTTGCAGAAAGGAGAAATAGAACTCTTGTTGAGTTTGCAAGATCCATGATGAAGGAGAAAAATTGCCCTAATTATTTGTGGGCTGAGGCTGTAAATACAGCCACTTACTTGGTCAATAGGTTACCATGTAAAGCCTTGCAGGGTATGACACCATATGAGGCTTGGTGGGGTAAGAGACCTACCTTGGATCATTGCAGAGTTTTTGGGTGTGTGGCATATGCATATGTGCCATCACAATTAAGACACAAATTGGAACCCAAAGCTGAAAAGTATGTTTTCATTGGCTATGATGACAAGCAGATGGGCTATAGATTGTGGAGTCCATCAACAAAGCAATTTATGGTTTCTAAGGATGTTACATTTGATGAACAAAGCACTTGGTATGCAGGTACAATCAACATCAATACAGGTGATGAAGAAGAAGTGAGTCAAAGAAAAGGTAAATCAAAAGTTCAGATATTTGATGAGCAAGAGAATAATGAAGTGCAGGTTGAAGTGGAAGAGACACCAAGATTTGATCCTGAATGTGAAGAGCCAGAAACCTCAAGGAGTGGAGAACTCAGAAGGTCTACAAGAAATAGGTGGCAACCTACAAGGTATAGTTATGATACTTCATTTCTAGCCACAAAAGATTATGCTTATATGGTGAATACAGATGAAGACCCTTCTACATATGAAGAGGCAAAAGGTAAGGAAAAATGGGAGAGTGCTATGCAGGAGGAATATGATGCACTATTGGAGAATCAAACTTGGGATTTGGTTCCTAAACCAAAGAGCCAGAAGATTATTGGATGCAAGTGGGTCTACAAGACAAAAAGATTTGCAGATGGAAGTGTGTCTAGATACAAAGCTAGACTTGTTGTCAAAGGCTTTGCTCAAACATATGGTATTGATTATGATGAGACCTATAGTCCTGTGGCAAAGATGACAACCATAAGGACACTTATTGCTATTGCTGCATGTAAAGGTTGGAAGCTATGTCAACTTGATGTGAAAAATGCTTTTTTGAATGGTTATATTTCAGATGATGTATTCATGGAGCAACCTCAAGGGTTCAGAGATAAAAGGTATCCAGATCATGTGTGCAAGCTCAAGAGAGCTTTGTATGGCTTGAAGCAGGCCCCAAGGGCATGGAACTATAGACTTGTGAAGTTCCTTAAAGAACTTGGATTTCAGGTGTCTAAAGCAGATAGTAGTTTACTTGTCAAGGCAAGTGAAAATGGTTTCATATACATGTGCATATATGTTGATGATATAATTCTTACAGGTACAGATGAAGAAGGAATACAAAGGCTCAAGAGGCAAATGGAAAAGGAGTTCAAGATAAGTGACTTGGGAGACTTATCATACTTCTTGGGCATGGAGATAACATATACTCAACATGGAGTATTTGTGACCCAAGAAAGGTATTTGAAGAACTTGTTAATCAAGTTTAAAATGGATGATTGCAGGGTAGCACCTACACCAATGGAGGTGAATCACAAATTGAGTAAGTTTGGAGGTGAAGAACTCAAAGACATGAGACAATATCAGAGTTTGGTTGGTAGCCTTATCTATGCTACTCTAACTAGACCTGATTTATCATATGCAGTAGGGGTTTTGTCTCAATTTATGCATTGCCCAAGGAAAGAACATTGGATTGCAGGACAAAGGGTGTTGAGGTACATTAAGGGTACACTCAATGAAGGTTTGTATTATGGGTTTACCTCAGATACAAATATCAAAATTTATAGTGATGCAGATTGGGCAGGTAATCCAGATGATAGAAGATCTACATTTGGATATATGTGTTATGTGGGAGATAAACTTATCTCATGGTGTTCCAAGAAGCAACATACAGTTGCTTTATCTTCTACAGAAGCAGAGTATAAAGGCATGGTTGAAGCTGCAAAGGAAGTAATTTGGGTCAAGACATTGATGAAGAGTTTTGACATTGTGCATGGGATACCAATTATATATGGAGATAACATGAGTTCAATGTATTTAGCTGCTAATCCTGTTTTTCATGCCAGGACCAAACACATTGAGATTCAGTATCACTTTCTAAGAGAGAAAGTGATGGATAAGGAGATTGAAGTCATACATACTTCAACAAAAGATCAGATAGCTGATATGCTTACAAAGAGCTTGGATGGACCAAAGCTACAGAAGTTTAAAGACATGGCAGGTATAAAGAAGAAAGGAGAAAACCTCAATTGATGATTGAGGGGGAGCTGTTGGTGCAGATCAATCACCAATTGAAGATTTGGAGTAAAGAAAATGGATACATTCACAAGAGTGAAGGACATGTACACATATGTACATTAGTTATGACATAGGTTACATATACTTATGTTTTGATGAGAGTTTGTACATAGATGTCTATAAATACTTTTGGAAAATGTCGGGATATAGAGAGAAGACAAAGAGAGACTACGTATGAGCATAGGAATAGAGAAATTTATGATTGTAAATGTCAATAGACTTATGAGAAAGTAGTTGAAGTCTCTCTCACCTTTCAGTTGTAGTCTTCTCCTGAAATGAAGAAAATGTTGCACCCGATGTTTCTGCGTCTACTCCGTCTGTGGTAGATCATTTGTGAAATCCTTTTGAGGATATCTAAGTTGTTAGTTAATGAGTCTGTGGTTTGAATTTTAGAGTCTAATTGTAAACAGGTGAAGAGAATTGCTGGTAGGAACATTCACATGTGTTGAGTGTTCACAGCTCTCTGAAACAGGCGCACATTTCGAGTCAAAAGAAATGAGTAGTGCTCAGTGCACAGTGTAAAGTTTTACACATATGATAGCTTAAAATCTAAGTTGAGAGATAAGCTATCTTCAGTCAAAAAGATTTGGTAAAACGGGTTCGACATTGTGAGAACCAAAGTTAAGAAGTTAGGGGTGTCTAAATCGACTTCTCAGAAGTATAGATTTGGACATAGGTAACTTGTGAAGTTGATTTCTCAAGTTATACTAAACCTTTTTGAGAACTTTAACTTGGAGAAGATGCGCAATCTCTAGGAGATGATTCATACAAAGTTTCATCAAAAACTTTACACGTTTGATAAGTCAATGTGAAGAAATTCTGCAGCAGACTTTTCTGTGTTTCATCTTCTTCACAGATTTTCTCAATTTTGATAATTTGGAGATTGGACCTCTAATTAGTGAAGGTTTTGACTTACTCTTGGTATAGAGGTGCTCTAATCACAAGAGTAGGTTGTTCTTTTGGAGATTAACACTCTCCATCAGATAGATAGATAGATAGATATATAGAAAGAACACTGAGTCACAACAAAGGAGAACAAAGACATGTTCTCTTTTTCTTTTTACCTAAATACCATTATATGAAGCAAAAAAGTGGGCATTTTACAATATCTAGAAAGCATCACGAGGCTTGCTTGTAAATATTGTCTTTAGAATCTTGATCTCATATCCCAAGTAGTCAAGATAGATATACTAAAATTCTTGCTGCCATGAAAACTAGTTGTTGAGCATGACCAAGAATCCCACATCATGATCTTGTACAATAGATTAGAGTTGAAAAGGTACAAGTAAGAATTCGCGAAGCTCCTTCATTACATCTATAACCTCAACAAGCACAGAAGATAGCTAATTAAAAGTTACTCGAAAATTAGAGTACACGTGTTGTAAAAATCAGAGCATTTTAACAAGGCAATTAAGATCATCCCCTTTGTATGGTTAAGATCCCCATTGAATGCCTGGCCATATTAACAGAATATGAAATACACTTCACAAAAGCATTCCCAAGAGAAGATAATATTCAACAAAATTATACTAAGAAACATTCACACATGATCAGAGAAATGCTCAAGATAAATCAAGCTGAACACCAAGTGGAAGCAGAACTCCAAATTATATTTCCATTAAAATGATCTTTTACATTTCATGTGTTTTACAAGAGTTATGTGAATCTACAATAGAATCTGATCATAGCTTTCCTCAGGCTCAAGGGTATTGGTATCCTCTGGCACATTAGAACACCTATCTTGCCTCTCTTGCTCCAAGATTGGCTCTTCAAGGTCAGCCATGTCCCCAGGTTCATCTGCAAGTGGGGGAACAGGCTCCCTTGAAGCTGGTTGGAATCTCTCCGTATCTGCAATGTGCTTCCTTCCAACCTCTTGGTCTTCATCTGGGCATTCATTCAGCCCATTGATTCTCATTCTAATGAAGCTCACTTGAGCATCATCCTTCTCCACAGCTATGCAATGCCTGAACATCTTTAAGGAGCAAGCCAGAGTCGTTCCTGAAACAGCAAAAAACCTCTTAGAGGCTTCAATCAACAATGACTAATGAAAATTCTGAAAATTGAAATTACCTGTGCCCGAAAAAAGGTCTAGGACCCAGTCATCATCATTGGAAAATAGCTGAAGCAATCTCATTATGAGTTTTTGTGGCTTCTGATAAGGGTTAACCAATGTCATGTCCCCAGCTACATGACGAAGTTTCTTGGTAACGGCTGGGAACATGAGCACATTTGAGATCCCATTCTCATTGCAATGCTCCCTGACTCTCCTTTTGCTTACTTCATCATAATAGCCCACTGTAATGCATTCAGTGGCGCTCACAAACCGATGCAAAGGAGTGTGATTTACGTTTGTCTTCACCCTGCAAAAAAGAACTATGAGTCACATAGGGCATCATTAAAGCCATGGAGATAGAAAGAAGATTACTTACCAAGTGAGGCACTCCACAGCATGACATCTTGCCTTCAGAGCAGTTGAAACAGAGAAAGACTGGTCTCTGCTATGGAAAATTACTATCCTCCAAAGAGGAGACATAGTCAACTCTGCAAAATCAGTGACCATCTTCCGAATCTGAGGGTGTTTGAAGGGTTCATCATCATTAACTGATCCTAACATCCTAAATCCATAGGGTATGTCCGCTATGAGAAGGGAGAAATGTTTTCTAGGCACAACAGAACAAATATTATTTACATCACTACAGAACACATTGTAATATACAGGCCTAAGGGGGTCTAGGGGATTGGAGAAACATTTAAGATCGGGTTCATCATCAAAATCCATCTCCTTCGCTTTCAGTCTAGATTTCTCATGCCTTGCTCTTTGAATGTGAGCAAGGAATGCAGGGGGGCAATCATCTAGTACCTCTGTAGACTTAATTTTCCTTGGTTTCTGCAGAACAAATTGGAAAAACAATTAGAAGAGCTCTTCAGTACAGCAAACAGAACATAAAGAACGGATGTATGGCATCGATTTCTTGTTGGGGTAGATGCTAGGCATCGACCTTCTACTGAAAATCGATGCTTGGCATCAACCTAGGGACCTAAGTCGATGCCTGGCATCGACTTTTGCCACGAGGTCGATGCCAGGCATCAACTTTTGTTGCAGGTCGATGCCAGGCATCGACTTATGCTGCAAGTCGATGCGAGGCATCGACTTATGCCCCCAAGTCGATGCCAGGCATCGACTTATGCTGCAAGTCGATGCCAGGCATCGACTTATGCCCCCCAGTCGATGCCATGCAATGCATCAAATTGGTTAGGATGAAATATTCTGATAAGAGAATCTACCCAATCACGAAACAGGATGAAATATTCTGATAAGGCTTTGTAGGATGATGTGGTTGGATAGTCTGCTTGGACCTCTGTCCAAGAAAAGCAACCCAGCCTCTTCATCATCACCTCTTGAATCTTCATGTACACTTTATGACTACAGACACATAAATATAAAAGAGACTAGGTTAGACAAGAAGCATGGGAGGAGGGAAAAAGGATCTGAGAATAACATACATACTTATTGAGCTCAGTCACCATCTCCTCGAGGCTTAACTCCTTCGAGATTACCCTTGACAAAGTTGATATGATCAATGTATCATCCTTGATTCCTTGAAGGGCCCTCCATGGGGTCAGCTTCATGTCCTCAGGAGCCTCTTCAATTGAAAGGTCAACTTTCCTTCCCTTTCCCCTCAGATCAACTTGTGGGTCTGGCCTCGACTTTCGTTGCTTCTGGCCCTTGACCTCCTTGTGCTCCCACATTGTGAAAATTCTATCCTGAAGATCCCAGATCTCACCTGATCTGAATGCCAGTTGAAACCATGGATCATATTTCCTCAAAGCATCTGACTTTCTATTCTCATCCAATGCAATTCCAACCTCAATAAGGCATTGCTTTCGTAGATTGGGATGTATTCTCCCAGCTTCCTTCACAAGACAATCTTCGTATTCATGGTGGAAGAACCGAATTCTCTCTATGGAGGACATTTTTTGCCTGTAGTCATTGTCGTTGTTGTGATCCCAAGCAAGAAGCTTGGCTTCCTCAGTTGTAAGACCAGCATATATCTTACACTCTGCATACCTAAAGAAAAATGTAGTAGGGTGCTCCTTCACTAACTGTCTACGAGCCTCTGCAGAGTGTGAACCTCCAATCACATAATAAGTGTAATCCTCAAACAAACCCTCATTGAAATCCTCCACACAGCTGCACTCATTCGGATCCACCATGACAAGGAATGGCACAACAGTAGCATGAGGATTTATTTTCATTTTCTTCTTAAGATTCTGGACATGCAAATTATGTGGCTCCCTGATCTCAAGGGGCCTCCTCCCTGTGACTGGATCCACTGGTGGCCTGTGGATAATATTAATCGACAGGTGGAACAACTGCCCCTTCTTCACAACTTTTCTTCTAGCTATGTCCTCCCTCATCTTATTCTGCTCAGTGCCAAGCACACCAGATGCAAGCTCTCCACTAGGTGCAAAAATTATGTCCCCAGAGCTAGAGCTTGAGTCAGAAAAGTCCTCTTTTGAAATTATCTTCTTTTTCTTTTGGGGCTTTTTCTGCACACTCTGCTTACCCCTTGCCTTTACAGGGGTCGTCTTCTTGTGCTGTGTTGGCATGATATTGCCCTGGATCCATGGCATCAGGTCCTTGATGAAATTCACTGAGTCTCTGCATATCTGAGCTAGCCCTTCTAGAACACAGCACTCTGGACACAAGAAATCCATCTTGCATATGACATTTCTTAATCCTTTCGATGTCTCCACCAAGAAAAGCAGGTTGTCAGAATCTTCATCTTCATAATCCAATTTGTAAACAAGTCCATACTGAAAACCTTGTGTTGTCGTGATCTTTCCTCTGCCATAGGCCCCTGCGAACACAAGGAGGACTGCATTCTTCTCTTCAACGTACTGAAGGCACCATTCGAGATTTGTCATGTCCCGAAGTGGACGATCTGTCCTCATGACCTTGGTCTCCCTAGACCTTTCCTTCATATTTGGATCCTCCACAGGAATTTTTATGCTACTCTGTCCACCTGAGGATATTCCTAGTGGGTTGCTGGCCTTCTCAGAGGATAATGGTGCAATAATTTTCTTTGGCTTTGCTTGGTGACCACTGCCTTTGTCACGTTGTTGGTCAGCAGAGCCCATGGTGACTCTGAGCTTCTTGATGGGCCTTTCATCCTTGTACTCCGCATCCCTGAAGGCACTTGGAAATATCAGATCAAACGTAAATGTGGTTTCAAAGGCCCAAGTCCATGCAAGGCATCGATTTTGAGCTTTAGGTCGATGCTAGACATCGATGTTTAAGTGCATGTCGATGCCAGGCATCGACTTTGTGTGCAAGTCGATGCCAGGCATCGACTTGAGGGTGAAAGTCGATGCCAGGCATCGAGTTGGGGGTGCAAGAGTCAATGCTTGGCATCCACTTTTGGGCCCAAGTCGATGCCTGGCATCGACTTTTGGGCCAAGTCGATGCCTGGCATCGACTTATACCCTCAAGTCGATGCGTGGCATCGACTTGCACACAAAGTCGATGCCTGGCATCGACTTGGGCACAAAAGTCGATGCCAAGCATCGACTTGGGCCCAAAAGCCGATGCCAAGCATCGACTTTGCACCCAAAAGTCGATGCCTGGCATCGACTTTTCAGTGCATGTTGATGCCGGCAAGTCGATGCTTGGCATCGACTTTTGGGCCCAAGTCGATGCCTGGCATCGACTTGTAGGTGCATGTCGATGCCAGGCATCGACTTGTCGGTGCAAGTCGATGCCTGGCATCGACTTGCAATCCTAAGTCGATGCTTGGCATCGACTTACACCTTAAAGTCGATGCCAGGCATCGAGCTGTACATGCTTTGGATCCATATTTCTAGAGGTAAAAAAAATAAATACCTAGAAATCAGATATTTACACAGACATACAGAGGGAATCTTTTTGGAATCTTTATTTATGTTATGATTTTGTCTACCTCTTGGTACTTTTGCCAACATTCTTCTTCTCCATCAGACTTGACTTGCTGGTATGCTGACCTCTGTGCTCCATGGCTGTCTATGCTCTGCTGCTCTCTCTTGCTCGTGGATTTTGAAAATGCGAATGATCTCCTCCTCTGGTATTTATAGGCAATTGGGTAACTTGAACCAGAAACTAACTGGATCTAACTGAATGAGTCCACTTGCTAACTAAATCTGTCAACTTATTTAACTAGGGAATAGCACCCACACAAATAGGCTGTTTCAGAGCCACTTTAATGAAATATTCATAGACCCTTGCAACTATTTATATACATTTGCATAGAAATTACATTTCAATGGCAAGAGTATGGTATGTCCATGAGGATGTCTAAACTCATGTAGAGATTTGTTTCTAAGAATCTCTTTCTTGGGAGAAAATCAAGTCAAAGATGTGTTAAATGTGGGAGACTAATGACATCTTTATAGTATTACCCTCCTCACTTTAGTTCATATTCACATTTATCTTGTAACTCACTGTTGAAATGGAAAATCACTATGAATAAACATTCTAGTACAGAACCTTGCAACTATTTATATACATTTGCATGGAAATTAAACTTCAATGGCAACAGTATGGTATGTACATGAGGATTTCTAATCTCATGTAGAAGTTTTTTCTTAGAGTCTGTTGCTTGGGAGAAAATTAGGTCTAAGTTGTGAGATTAATGACATCTTTATAGTGTTATCCTCCACACTTTAGTTCATATTCACATTTATCTTGTAACACATTGTTGAAATGGAAAATCAATGTATGAATATACTTTCTGTGTGCCTCTTTTACACATAATTCTTTTTCAATATACTTTCATCTACCTCTTTGATATCTAGCCAAGACCACAATAAAACCTAATCCTTGAAACCTTAACCAAATGTAAAATTTCTTCTTGTATAGTGTTCAATGGCATAGCATATTCCAGTTGGAACTCAACTTGGATATATTCCAGTTGTAAAATTTCTTCTTGTAAAATTTCTCCAAACAATTTTATTATATATTCCTGTTGGAACTCAACTTGGATATATTTTGATTCATTCACAATGCTTAAATGCTTAGACTGAATGACTCATATGTAGTTAGAAATCAACTGTGTTTCTCATTTGAATCAAAAGTGAATCAAATCTTTGGTTCCCTTATTAGTGTATATTTGAGTAATTAAGTGATTTGATGTAATTTGATGTTTTATGTTATTTAATGTACTTTAATAAGCTTTTGATTTCATATCTTCTTGATGTGACATTTGATGTGATATCTTCACTTGATCTCGGATTTCTACTTATTTAAAAAGGTCATTCATCTTCAGTCTTCTGTGAACTCAGTAAAGATGAGCTCAATCTTTTCAGTGGATGCTTGGGCATCAGCTTCCTCTGCTCATATTGATTCATTGTTCTCAGTTGAACCTTTCCAGAGAAGTGATGATCCCTATGATTTAGAACGTGCTGATGATTCCATGTTTTCTGTTGAGTCATTTAAGTTATCCAATTCACAGTGCAATGCTGCTCAACCAAATGCACCTCTTGATCTCCCATCTGATCCAACCATTGATCTCCCTTCTGACTCAAGTGCATGTGGAGCAACGAAAAAGCAAAGCAAGCTCAATCTACGATTTAAAAGAAGGTCTCGTGAAGTAAGTCGAAAAAGATTTAAATTTCTTACTTCAGATAGACAGATTGCATTGGATATTGTGAAGCATTGTTGTTGTTTGAAATGCTTGTATAATTTAGGGATGAAGAAACTAAAGCACATAAGAGAAAAATTCCTCCATTTAGATAGTGAAAGGCAAGATATATACCTTGTTTCTTGCATGCAAATGATTGAGGATAACATGTCAGTAACGCGTGTTGGTTTTGAATATTTCTTTACTCAAGGGATGCCATGCTGTAGGGCTGCATTTAAAATTGCAATGGGTGTAGGAAATTTTAGAATACATAGGGTTCAACAAGGGTTTTTGAATGGGGATCTCATTTTGGATACGTTCCATGTTGGGACCAAAGGATCTGTTGGACGTCATGCAATGAATTGGATGATGAACTATTTTAGCTTGCATTGTGAAGTTATGC
>MU263500.1:0-41855 GCA_020310875.1 Ceratopteris richardii
TACTGATTTCCATAGTAGTTGATGAAATGGATATGGCTTGGTGTAAAGCATACGTAGCAATCCATCGCACAAGAAAGTATTAGTAAAAGAAATTTTGGCTTGCATGTTCCTGAGTAAAAAATAAACTTGAAGGCGTGCAAAATGGGTGTTGTGGCTAGAGCAACTAGGTTTTCAGCAAAGGCTTCTTGCATTTTATAATTAATTGATCTTCTGGTATACCCGAGTAAGTGGTGTTTGAGGAAGAAGGCATAGTAGTGGCTGCACCCATGGCTAAAGCAACCATCCAAGGACAATGTGCCCCATCAAATTTGGGAAATGATTGAAAAAAAATCAATTATCTCCATATGATCGGGATCATCTGCGAGAGGAATTAAGGGAAAATCCTTTATTCCCAGGGCTACCAAGTGGTCAGTGGGGAATAGATATGAAAGAGTTTCTCGTTCAGGGTAAGTTAGAATGAGCATGTATGAAAGCCCTTTTCCGGTACCTCATGAATTTTGTGAAAAAGAACTGTTCCTTCTGAAGGATCCATGGATGAAAGACTCTTCGATGGTACGAACTCAGATCCCGTAGAATTGTTGGATTGTTCGGAATCCTCGCCCTCTTCATCGTTTGCCATTTTCTCCTGAAGAAAGGGGAATTACCAATTGTTTGCCTCCACCAATAGGAGCAGCCAATTCCTTGTCTTGGTGCTTTTTGGAAGCCTCTTGTTGCTGTTTTTGTTCTTCTGGAGTCAAATGAACCTTCATTTGTGGTTGTATTACAGCATGTGACCTGTACAGTTGTTGCCATCACAGTATGTTGAGGTTCAGTATGCTGAATATTGGGATGTCTAGGCTGTGCTGCTGCTGAACTAATAGGTGACGCCGTAAAGACTAACCTTGAGGGAGAACAAGTATGGAAGGGGTTAAGGAAAACAAACTGAGACCTTTGCTGAGGCTAATGGATTTCACTTTTCAGCCATGTGAGGAGAAGGTATGTATGAGGTAGATGATATGAATTCCCACTGGGCGATGGGAACTGCTGGAGCCCTTGGAATCAAGACAAGACCTATCCCTTCTCCTTTTAGGTGAGCAAATTCGATTCTACTTCAAATTCTGAGGATGGAGCATTAAGAGTACATTACGCTTGCTGGATAAGAGGGAACTGAGAAGGGATGATAGGCAACTGGAGGCAATTTCAGAGAGTAGTGTGGGATGAATTTTGTTATCGAGTGGTCCAAGAGAATAAGGAGGAACTTTAGCGAAGCTTGCTAACTCTGTGTGTGCGCTGGAGGCCGAAAAAGGAACTGCGATCGGCCAAAAAAAGAACTGCGATCGAATGATAGAGAATTTCAGAATCGCAGAAGTGTGCTGGAGGCGAAAAAAAATGAAAAGCGAAAAAAATATGGAGGGACTTAGCGACGCCAACAAGGATCAGCCATATTCATCTTAAAAGACAAGGGTCGAATCATTGCTTGTGAAAACATGGGGAGACGAATTTGCTAAGAGATAGTCTTATCCCTCCATATCCCTTATCCCTTATCGTGCCAATTTGTGGTGCTCACTCTATGGAATATTTTGCCCCTTTGGTGTAATTCGTCCCAGCTCTTATTCCCTTTTTTTTTTTGTTTTTTTTTTTTTTCTAAATATACATGCTACAGGGAGCTATTTACATTATATACATGGTTGAAATCGAAGAAGTTACTTGAGAGGGTGGTAGGGTTTTACCCTGGAAGCATTGACCAATGGAAGAATTTCACCTTCCAATGTTGCAAGTTTTACTGCACCCTGAGGAAGTGATTGAACCACCTTATAAGGTCCTCTCCATCCTGTGAGGAGCTTGTTTACTTTTCTATTGACCAAACTGCGTTGATACAAAAGTACAAGTGAGCCTTCCTGTATGGTTCTTTTCCACATGTAGCGGTCGTGTGGTTGTTTTCTTCTTAACTGAGAGGTCTTTATGTTTTCCCTTGCCCTGAGTCTAAGTTCTTCAACTAAGTGGATCCTGGCATATTGGCTTGCTTAAATTAGCCATTGGTTTTATGTGTTCCCACTCGTGTCGATCCTTGAATGAATTCTAAGGGAGCTATAGCTTCCATGCCATACAACAATTGGAAGGGTGTGTGCCCAGTGGTAGCCTTGTAGGCATTTCTGTAAGCCAAAGCACACCCAAGTATGCTATGCCCAAGTAGGGCTTTTGGTGACACATGTTCTTAAGTAAGGTAATGAGCACCTTATATGTGCTTTTCGCCTGGCCATTAGCTCTCGGATAGTATGCGCACGATACCTTGTGGAAGATTTTATACTTCATGAAGATGGTTGTAAGAGTTCCGTTTACAAAGTGTGTACCTTGATCCGTAGTGATCTCAATTGGGCATCCATACCTGCAACCATTTTGTAGCATAATCTGTTGCCACCAATAAGTATTTTGCCTTTGAGGGATAAGCCAGGGGATAGATGGGACCTACAAAGTCGAGCCCCCATCTTTCAAAGGGTTTCCATGTTGTAGAAATGGTTAGAGGTCTATTGTTGAGCTTAGATGGTTTAGGACCACATCTTTGACAGATGTCACAGGACTTGACCATGCTACATGCATCTCTAAAGAGGTAGGGCCACCAAAGTCCACTCTGGAGCACTCTATGGGCAATGATGTGTCTTGGATAATGACATGATGATGGTCCATTGTGGGAAGATTCTAGGATGGCATGAACTTGTTGAGGATATGCACATCTTCTGATCATGCCATCAGCTCCGATTTTGAAGAGCATCCCGCCAATGAGAGTGAAGCTTCTACTTTTGATTAAAAGTCTCCTTTTCTCTAATGCTGGCATTTGTGAAGAGCAAGTGCCAGTAGATAACAAGTGGACTATTTCACTGTACCATGATGGATAAGTATTTACCTGGAATAGGTGATGGCCTGGGAGATCATCATTCACTCCCTTGCCTTCGTCAAGTACTCCTATTCTAGATAGATGATCTGCCATGAAATGTTATTTTCCTGGTCTCTGCATTTCAAAATCAAACTCTTGGAAAAGTAATAACCACCTCCAAATGTGACCTACAATGTTAGGATGAACACCCAAAAGGTAGTGTCTAAATTTCTTCAGAGCAAACACAATGGCCAATACTTCCCTTTCTGTCGTGCTGTAGTTTCTTTCAGCTTTGGAGAGAACTCTACTTGCATAATGAATTGTTCTGTCTAGTTTATGTCCCTTGCTTGATTGTGCAAGAATTGCGCCTCCATAAGTGGAACTTGCATCCACATGCACATGAAAAGGTACATCCAATCTGGAACTATGAGAATGGGGGCGCTCGCCAATTTTCCTTTGAGAGTTTCAAATGCTAATTCCTCTTCCTGAGACCAAGTGAATGGGACTAGTTTTCCTGTTAGTCTAGACAGCGTCCTTGCTATATCGGCATACATTTTGATAAACTTTCTATGATATCCAGTGTGACCTAGGAAGCTTTGTACTTGTTTCGAATTAATAGGACGTGGCATTCACATAATGGCAAGTACCTTATCAGGATCAGGAGCCATACCTTTTGATGAAACCACATGCTCAAGAAGTGTTCCTTCAGTGACTAAAAAGTGACATTTGTTTGGGTTCAGCTTTAGTCGTGCTTGGTTGCATAGCTCGAACACTTCTCGCAATTGTGCAAGGTGTTCTCTAAAATATTCGATAGGAGAGGAACATCTTGCACCTGAGAAAGTGGGAAAATCATCCATAAAATTCTTAAGAATTTCAAAAGCAATGGTCTAAAAATGGTGGAGACCACCCTGTTGAAGGATGGCGTTTCTTAGACCAAAAGCCATCTTAGTGTACACATATGTACCCCATGGTGTGACAAAGGTTGTTTTGGATTGATCTGCAGGATGAATTGGTACTTGATTGTACCCACTGAAACCATCCATGAAACTGTAGAGAGAGTGTCCTGCTACATCTACCACTTGTTCAGAAAAGGAGTAGGAAAGCCATCGGGGATTGTTACCTTATTGAGAGCCCTGAAATCGACACAAATTCTGATTTTATTCGATTGCTTTTTAGGAGCTATAACCATGGATGAAAGCCATTGCGAATGTTCCACTGGTACAATTATTTTTGCCTCTTCCATTTTCTCAATCTCTTTTTTCACCTCTTCGGCATATTTTGGATTGCGACTGTACATCCTCCCTCTGATTGGTTTTACATTCTCCAGAAGAGGTATTGTGTGCTCTCCTAAGTGTGGTGCTATCCCTTCAAGGTCTTCATATGTCCATGCAAAGATGGTTTTGAATTTATTCATGAAAGTAATTACCTCAGCCAGTAGAGTAGGATACTCCCACAGCCAAGATGCCAGAAGAACTGATTGAGGTTTCGCCTCCGTTCCCAGGTTGACCTCCTTTACTAAGCTAGAGGCTAAAATGGATTTTGTAGCTTCTTTGTTGAAAAGGTCACTTGAAAAGCAGGGAGACTCATTCAGGAGGATATTAGTTTCCTGATTTTGAACCCATCCTTTTGCTAGCTCCTCCCTTGGTGGAGAATCCTCCTTCACCTCTTTTTCCAAGTCTTCATAGTCTGGTGATAATTCGTATCCATCGAGAGCGCCTTCAGTGTAGTACCTGCACATTTTATCTTTTCCCCGTCTATAGTCGAGGATAGGTTCCCCTAGCCCAATAGTTTCTACTTCATTGTCATTTTCACTTATATTAATCCCATAGCATGGAAATGAGTCTACTGCTTCTATCCATTGGAGAAGGTCTTAATCATCTCCCTCTAATTCTTTTTCCTCATGTATGAAATGTGTTACCTTCATATTGTCTTTGATCCTTGTTGTCCAGTCTTAGATATTGTCGTGAGTCAACCGTGTTGACTAACAGAGTGTCATTGCTCCAGTCATGAACTTCCTGATGATGTCTCGGCCAAGGTCGGCCAATCAACAGCGGGTATCCCCCTTCCACGAAGGGAACATCGACCACAACAAAATTCAGGAAAAATTGGATTTTTCCTGAATAATCACCTGCACTTGTTCCACGATTCCCAATGGTTGGACCCTGCTTTGATCTGCAAGAGTCACAGTGAAAGAGGCTTTCTTTGTCATGTCCAGACCTAATGAGAGCATAGTGTAGTGAGGCATTAGATTAATGCCCGACCCTCCATCAATAATAACTATTGTAAAAGTTTTGCCTTTGATGGTCAAGGTGACTGTTGGACTTCTAGAGTCAGTAGGGCGTCTTCCTTCCTTCCATTATCAAATTGGCTGGTACATGCCCACTAATTTTGATATGAGGGGTTGGAGGGCATAATGTTTCGATTATTCCGAGAACGTCACTCCTAAACCCTTCATCCATCCTTAAAAGATCATAGAGAGATACCTGTTTATAGGTGTTTTTCAGGAGATTCTTGGTGTCGACAATAGTAGATTCCAGCTCTTCTGATGAACCATTCAGTTCCTTGTAGGCTTCATCTACCTCCTCGTTTCTTCCATCAAGATAAGGCACTTTTGAGCTAGGTTCTGCCTCTTCCATGTAATTGTTCTTGCGCTTGATTTGTTCCTGTAATTTCTTCTTTTGGGCCCTTGTAAATATTCCAGCATGAGCTTCTTCCGCGTTAGCTTCTCCGGCCTTGATTTCTCTTAGTGATACTACATTTGCTGCAAGATATTCAAGATTATTTTGTTTTAGTGGATTTTCAGCATAGATTAGTTTGGGTCTGCTTTCAAGAATAAGTCTCATCAAAGTGGGCCCAATTTTTGAAATTGGCCCCTTTCCTGGAAATGGTCCAATTTTCGAGATTGGACTTATTTCTGAAATTGGCTTCACCAATCTGTCTGGCATTTGTCTCCCTTTGGTAGTTGACCCAACTTCAAGAATCGGTGTGTTTTCTTGAATTGGAAGAAGCTCTGAACTTGGAATTAGTCTACTTTGTGAGGTTGGACGAATCTTCGAAATGGGACTGATTATTGAAGCTGTTCCATCTGAAGTATTTGTCATACCTAAAATCGGTCGAGTCATAAATTGGTGTAATTTCTGAAGTTAACCCTTTCACTGAAGCAGATTTGGTTAGATTGTCTCCCCATCTTGGATTGCTTTCACCATTTACAGAAATCATGTTTACATGGTACAAGGAGCTCCCAGGTTGCTGCCCACATACTCCTCCTTGGCTGGTGCTTAGCCTCAACTTTGGACAATCTTTTGAATAGTGGTCGGTGACGTCAAGATAGAGTTTGCATGGGGTGAACCTTCAGGAAGAGAACATCTACTCTGGAAATGCCCGTACTCACCGCATCGATAGCACATTATGGGCTTCCTCTTGTTGATCGGTTTCCTTTGACCGTTATTATTGTATCGAGGGGCATTGTTGTTGAATTGAGGAGTAGTGTACATTTCTTGTGGGTGGCTATGTTGGTTGAACTGTGCTCCAGGAACCTGGACCCAATTGGTTTGAATGCCCTTGAGGAAGTAGCAATCTCTTGCCTCATGGCCACTTTTTCCACAAAATTAGCATGTGGTCTTCTCTCGACATTCCTGGTTGCTATGACCAGGTTTGTTACATATTGTACACCAAATGAAAGATTTTACCTCCATCGGAGCCTTAAGCTCCTCCACCTCTTGCCGGAGATGTGCAATAGTGTCTTCTCTTGCATTCTTTTCTTCTTGAAAACTCTTCTGTAGTTTAAGGGCTTCTAACTCCCTCCTCAGGCTCTCCACTGAGTCCCAATGATTCTTCTTGACTTGCCACCTTACCTTCAAAATGATGGCACGCCTCCTCGATCCTAGCTGCAGCACCTTCAAATTCTTGTAGTGTTGCGTCCTCTCGTAATAGTTCCCTCAGTTTTTGCCGAGAGGATTTTGGGAGGGCTTTTTCCACCCACTTCTTAACCAAGAAGTCTCCAGGTTGCATAGGGAGTTTGGCTACTAGAGATTTTACTCTAGTCATTAGCTCAGGGAATGATTCCCCGAGCTGAAGCATAAGATTTTCTAAATTATCAAGGGTCCGTTCAGTGGAGTTACATGGTCTGAAGGTGTTGGTGAAGGCTTCCCTTAAGGCTTCCCATGTTGCAAAGTGTCCTTAAGCATTTGGCTGAACCATCTATCAACTCTCCAAGGTAGCTGGACAGAGGGCTAGAAAAGAGTCATGTCGGTTCTCGAGCCCCCTCCTCTTGCACAAGGATAAAAACCTCCACACATGGTCATCTGGGTACTCGTGAGAAACTCCTTTGAAGGTTGGAAATTTTATGTTGATTCGAGATAGAAGTGCGGCTAAATCGTCTGCCATTCTCCTTGTGCTATTGTTGAGGGCAAGTATTTCCGCTTACGATGAGGATGAAGATGAAGATGAAGATCCAACAGGAAGTGGAAGAGGGTTGGGAGGTACCCTAGGAGGGGTATAGTGAACAGTTCTTCTGTGGTAGCTCTTGATGGGCGTTTTAACTAGACTAAGAGATCCCTCCTTATGAGATCGCGTATGAGTCATAGACTACCACTCTATATGAACTCATAGATTAGAAGTTCGCATAAGATGACTTGGTTAAGGTGGACTCAAGATGGGATTAGAAATAAACTTGAATTAAATCCTCAAAGGCCAAAAAAATAACAAGGATGAAAAAGTGAAGCAAGAAGCAAGACTAAGTTCAAAAAAAACAAGGACGAAAAAGTGCAGCAAAATGCAAAGACTACGTTAGAAGACAAATTTTGAAGGTTGAATTTTGAAGGATGAATTTTGGAGGTTGAATTTTTGAGGGATGAATTTCAAGGGCTGAATTTTGAGGGATGAATTTTGAGGGCTGAGTTTTGAGGGATGAATTCTGAAGGCTGAATTTTGAGGGACAATTTTGAGGGCTGAATTTTCAGCGACAAATTTCGAGGGCTGAATTTTGAGGGACAAATTGTGAGGGCTGAATTTTGAGGGATGAATTTTGAGGGCTGAATTTTGAGGGACAAATTTTGAGGGCTGAATTTTGAGGGATGAATTTTGAGGGACAAATTTTAAGGGCTGAAATTTGAGGGACAAATTTTGAGGCTGAATATTTGAGGGATGAATTTTGAAGGTTGAATTTTGGATGCTGAATTTTGAGGACATAGTTTGAGGGCTGAATGTTGGAGGCTGAATTTTGAAGGCTGAATTTGGAGGCTGAATTTTGGAGGCTGAATTTTTTAGGCTGAATTTGGAGGTTGAATTTTGTCGGCTGAATTTGGAGGCTGAATTTTGAAGGCTGAGGGTTGAATTTTGAAGGATAATTTTGGGGGGTTGAATTTTTTAGGGATGAATTCCAAGGACGAATATTGAGGATGGAGGATGAGTGCTAAGGACAAAATTTTAAAGGATGAATTCTAAGGATGAAATTTTGAAGGATGAAATCTAAGGACAAAATTTTTGGGGATGAATTCTAAGGACTCATTTCCAAAAAGACAAATTTGAAAGACTAACGCTATAAGACTAATATTTAAGGAACAAGACTGAAAAAAGACTAATTTTTGAAAACACTTCTAAACAAGAGAGTAAAAATACAATCTTATAGATAAATGCAAAGCAAGTCCCACCGGGCATGCCAAATTGAGCACCTCTAGAGGAAATTCTTGTTCTCCAGTGCTCGAGGTGGGTTCTTTTTCTGAGTGCAGTATGCACTATGTGCTGCTTTGCACAATCCAATGAAAAACTACAAAACCTGAAACTCCACAAAACCACAAAGTTAACCGCAGAAGGTAAAACACAGAATCACAGAAGGATCACTTCGTTATCATAAGCATGAAAGTGTACAAGATACAAGATAGGCTGAAAACTCACAATAGATGGAGCAAGGGGCCGCTCCTACTCTGACAAACTCACAATCTCCCTACAGAACTCAACTCAACTCGCTTGAGATACTGGTGAAGTGCACTGGTCTCTACCGAGCACTCAGTCTCGTAGACTTACTCTGCTTGTCCACATTGACAAGACCAGAGCCTCTTGTCTAACTTCATGACTGAGCTTCCTAGATTGAGAATAGTTGCACCTTCTTCGGGTATCCTCCTTCTCACAAATTTTATCTCTCACACAGTCCTTGTATCTCCTTCGTGATGTGTTCCTTGCCTTTGAGTCTCTTTCCTTTATATAAACGGCTCTCTGTGGAGCGGTTACTCCACCACTCCTTCATTCTCACTTTTCTATGCCAAGCCCAGTACCAAGTCTGGTACTCTGCAAGTCTAGTATGCTGCAGGCTCTGCCACATCCGGTACTCTGGCCTCCACTCTTTTTCTTTGGCCTCCACTCTTTTTCTTTGGCCTCCACTCTTTTTCTTTGTCTCTTTGTTTCCACTCTCTTTTCTGCTGGCTTCGCCGCTTCTAGTGGGTCCCTTCTTAGTTGCCTTCAAGAGACGAATCTGAGAAATTTAATCTTTTTTGGAAAAATGAGTTGCTGGACCACTTTTGTTGTTGATGGATTTTTATGAAGACCACTTTCACTAGAAGAATTCTTAAAAATATCAATTCATGGGATTGGTCCTCCAAACCAATTTTGGCCTTCTGCTCATACCTGCTCCACTCATACTCAAGATTTATCTATGCCAAAAAAAATTTGTAGGGGCCTATTTTGAGTTATACAGGACTATTCCCCCCTTAGGATCCATGCAATGGCTCTCTCTTCTCGTAGGCAGATTCCATTGAAGTCGGTAGTTGCCTTTTCTTTCCCCCTATGTGGAGCTTCACAGCTTGATTGGTCTCTGGGGGAGGTGTTGCATTTTGCTCGTGCTCATGTTGTTGATTTTTCCCATCACCTCGATGAGCTTGATCATACTGACCTTTTTATTAAAGTCAGGGATACAGGGCAGTTTCTCTTCATTCATGATCCTCTGGAGAGTAAGCTCATTCGCAAACACTCGTATTGCACCTTGTTATATGTATATACATGAGAAAACGTTCAGCTTGGAGCAGGCTTTGAAGTCGGGTGAGTCCACCTCGCTCGTTTTTTGCCGGGTTCTCACTAAGCGGTTGGCTTCTTATCGAGGATACTTCGACCCGGATTACTCCCCATCCAAGCCGGCCTCAAAGATGGCTCTCTTTGCTTTTGTTGTAGCCTGATTGGTTTGTCTGGTCTCCATGAGGGTTCATTCATGGAATGTTCAGGGGAAAAGCTAAGCCCACTCCAAAGAACATTTCCCAACTATAATTTCACTTTCCAAACTGATTGGTAAAGTTGATATGAAAAAAAACACCATCTTGAGAGCATGAACATGTTCATGCATAGAGCTCATAGAAGTGATATGCATGATGGACATCACACATTTGGACCACTTTCAGAAACTTCAAATGTTGTTTTTTATGATAAAGGCCTTTGTCATAGTTGCAACGCAACGCATTGCGTAGCGTCTGCAACGTTCGCAACGCAACGGCGTTGCGTTGCGAACAAATTTTTTTGCCCTCTCCTTTGAGCCCGAAACGGGCTCGCGGGAGAGGGCATTTTACTTGCCTTCTTCCTTGCAGCGAATGCACACCCGAGAGCACTGAGCCCTCAGCCGAGAGAGAGAGAGAGAGATCTGAGAGAGAGATTGAGAGAGAGAGAGAGACTCACCATGCCTAAACCAAAGCAAAATTGTTGGAAGTACGTGACTAGCCAAGGGAAGTTTGGATCGGGTGGGAGTGAGAGATGGACATGTAACCTATGTGGTTACAAAGGGGGTGGTGGGGCAGATCGTATCAAAGCCCACCTTGCCAAATTTAGTGGCTTGGGCATTTCAGCATGCAAGAAGCCTATGCCAGCTGATATCAAGGATGAGCTCCTTGAGTGGGTAGCTCAAAGGGAAGCTACAAAGTATCCACAGAGCTCTCGGCCCACCTCCACCTCTATTAGCTCCAGTGATCCTCCTCCACACGATGCTCAAGCACATCAGACTCATAGGGGATCCTCTAGTGGAGGGAATGATGAGCATGGACATGATACCGTCGATCTTGAGGGTGACACTCAGCCACCGGTGAAGGCACCTAGAGGATCACTTTCTTCGGCATCCGTACGTGCGGGTTTTCAGAGGCAGCGGGAGCTTGAGGCCAAACAAGGTATAATGAAGCTTTTCATACAGTGTGGCCTCTCTTTTAATGTTGCACGCACACCCGCATGGAAGGAAGCCATGGAGTTAGTGAGCACATTAGGATATCGATGGAGCGGTCCTTCATATGAGGAGTTTGAGGACTAGTGAGCTACGCAAAACAAAAGATATAGTGGAGAAGCAGTTAGAGCCGATGATGGGCACATGGGAGAAGTATGGATGCACTATTATGTGCGATGGATGGACAGACATCAGGAAAAGGAATGTATATAACATACTAGTGCATTGTTGCAAAGGCACTATGTTCCTTCGCCATCGATGCATCACAGGCTTGACTCACAGTGAAAGGTATGTATAGGTGAAATTTCAAGTTTTAATTTTAAGATACGCATTTGAATTTTGCATATGCTATATATATGTATTATGTATGTAGTATGTACTATGTACTATGTACATGGCTGATTTGGTGTAATTTTTGTATCACAGGTCAGTTTATATATGGTCATATCCGCCAGGCTATTATGGATGTCGGTCAAAAGAATGTTGTGCAAGTCATTACCGACAATGGAAGTAATTGTGTGGCCATGGGTAGATTGTTAAAGGCAGCGTTTCCCTCCATTGTGTGGACCCATGTGCCGCACATAGCATTGATCTTTTGATAGAGGATCTTGGAAAGATCCCTTGGATTCATTTTATTTTTTCCACTTACCATAAGGTGGTCTCTTTGTTCACAAAGAGACCAAAACTATTAGCTATTTTTAGATCATACAGTAAGTTGGATATCCTAAAGCCTGCGAAGACCAGATTTGCTTACATGTGCATAGTGATGGAGAGACTACTTCGGGTGCGGCAGGCTTTGATGCAGATAGTTGTGTCTACAGAGTGGACTGCCTGGGATGGACACACTACCCCGAGAGAAGATTTTGTACGGATTACATGCTTGTCGGATTCATTTTGGAGGGATGTAGAGGCACTTGTGCGTTCCATACATCCATTATATTCTGTCCTTCGCATCGTTGATATGGAGGGGAGTACATTGAGACTCGTCTATGAGTTCATGGATCGAGTTGGCGAGTCCCTTTCACGTTGCCCACATTTGACATTGGACAGGTATTTATTAAGTTATTACTTATTACTTTGAATTTTTGACACTTAAAATTCTTATTATCTTAAAAATTAGTCTCTAAAATTTATAATTTCTTTGTTTATAGGATTGAGCAGCTTAAGGCTCTGTGGAGGGATCGATGGGATTGGTTTCATCGCCCGATCCATGGGATGGCACACTTATTGCATCCCTTATGGAGATCTCAGCAGGCCATCGTGGATGAGGAGCTCTTGAGTGCATGGAACACATATGTATATAGGCTTTATCCAGCTCATGTAGAGTTGCGACTTCAGTTGGAGAGACAGCTCTTGGTATTCCAAAATGGTGGTGGCCATTTTGGAAAGGATACGGCATCTGCTCAGTTGCGGCCAGTATCATGGTGGGAGATGTATGGTGCTAGTGCTCCTCAGTTGGTAAGTACTAAGTCAAAAGTCTTTAGTGTACTGTGTGACATGTGATAAATATGTATTATGATTTATGTACTAATTATTTTTTGAATTATGTTGTAATGCAGAGAGAGTTAGCTATTCGTATCCTTTCACAGGACTGCAGCGTAAGTCCTTGTGAAAGGAATTGGAGCACATGGGCCCTCTTCCATACAAAGAAGAGGAACAGATTATCTACAGCGCAGTTGGAGCGGCTAGTTTATTGCCACTACAACTTGCGTCTCTTGGAGAGCGGCGGACATACAGGAGATGTGAGGGAGGTCAACGTGGACACAGTAGATATAGAGAAAGTCAAAGATATCCTAGATATTCTTCCAGAGGATCTGGACTTATATACTATGCTTTACCATGAGTTGACCTTACCTCAGCATGATACCAGATCATCTCGGAGCCGCAGAGGACCTAGTGGTAGTGGTGATGCATCCACTAGTAGCCGACCACATACCACTACTACTAGGGATGATGATGATGATGATGATGAGAGTGATGATTTGTCATCTGACACCATGTCAGAGTAACAGAGTTTGATTATTGACATTTGAGGCTTTGACATTTCATGTTTGACATTTGGTATTTCATGATATGTATTTACTATTGTGATGACAGTGCTGAGTGGACACTTATCATGACTCACTTGTGAGTCGTGACTTTATATTTATCATTTGCCACTTATGATTTATGCCATGCGTCATGATTCATATGATTTATGATTTATCATTTGTCATAGTGATCTCTATTGTTTTATTTTGATGTATGAACGATGATATGATCATGTGACATGTATGTACTATGATGCCAGGTGTTATCATTTATATTATAAATCATGATGTTTATTGTAATTTGTTAAAAGTTAGAAGTTAGAACTTACTACTTAGAAACTAGAAACTTGAAAGTTAAGTGTTATGATCATTATGTTGTTAGAAATTAGAATCTAGAATCTAAATGATGATGTTATGATTATTGATGTTATGATTGTATTTGAATTTTGATATAATGATGATGTATTTGAGATAATTGTATTTGATATAATCTTAAGGCTGTGTGGAGGGTTATGATATAATCACGAGTCACGACCAAGTTCCAACTTTCAAGTTAGATTGATAATCTCTATTATTTATGATATATCTTATATTGTAATAAGTATTTTATGGTATATATAGTCATATCCCACCTTATTACATATCATAGGACCCAAAATATGCGAAAAAAACATATAAAAATTTTGAAAAATAAATAACTTTATTGCAACTCCTAGGTCCAGACGTTGTCCTCGTTGCTAACCCGTTGCTAACCCGTTGCCGTTGCCGTTGCGAAAACGTTGCTTTCCACTATGGCCTTTGTGGAGAGGAAATGATGTAAACACACCAAGAATTTTGTCCAATTGTCACTCTGAAAAGGGAGTTAAAATCATTTAGTCAATTGGAGTCATTTATTCATTATAATAAGTGAAACCATGCAATAAGACATACATAAAAAGATTCCTCTAGAGGAGAGAAATCGGGTGGGATTTACAAGGAGATCCCTTTGCATTCAATTCATCATGTTCATCTTTCTTTGTGGTTGTAACCTCTAACTAGCTAGCCCAACATAAGGAGAGATGGATGACCACTTTATTTGCCATGCATATAATGATAGATCTTACAAGCCCTTGCCATATCATGAGAAGTGCAAAGTTTTTTATTTTCCTGAAAACCATGGGCTTCTTTGACAAGTGTGACTCGATTAGGAATTGTAGTGGTTCCAACATCAGCCCTTGGATTCCATGTATGATGGCTGAAATGAAAGTTGAGGGGAGATGAATCTAGGCCCATAACATGTTTTACATCAATGGGGTTTGACGAAGGATTATTTTATGTTTTACATAAAATATCGATCCATTGGATTGAACAAAACAATTAATGGTTGATATCGCAATCTCAACCCTTAGATCAAGAGAAAAATCAATAGAGTGAGTATATCATTCTTGTTTTGGAGTTTGGACCCAATTTGAACCACTAGATCAAAGTCAAAGTTGATGGCTATATCAGATGGGTAAAATGACACTCATGATAGAATAGTACATGAAATCAAGTGGTTGGATCAGAGGCTCCTTTCTCTTTTGAAGATACAATCACATTACACGTCCATAGGATCAAATGTCCATGCAAGGGCCCCAAATTGATATTGGCTGATATGAAAGGAAAGTTTCTCATTTTTTTTCATAAAAAACTCTTCTTCCAACCCATAGACCAACTAAAACCACCAAAAACCCCCTTGTCCAGAAGAATCTGTTTGCAGGCAAAAGACAAGTTATCAGTACTCATTATTTGCAGAACATCCAAGACATTACCATTGCTAATCATGTCATTCCAATTTTTATTTGCTGATAGACTTCATCAGATGGCATATTGAAGGCTTTAAGTTGTAAAGTTTTCCCTCCTGTGGGAAGGCCCTTTGTACCTTTTTATTTCTTGCATCAATTTTAAATTTCCTGTTTGCTCAAAATAAATAAATAAAACCACCAAAAACTCCCAAAGGTGGGCTTTGATAGAATATGCAAAAACCATTAAGTCTCTTGAGTTTCCAGTTAAAAGGGCTCCCAAAGACTCCAAACACTTCCTAATGTAGCATGACTTATCGAATTTTATCAACTAAGCCAATGCTGTCTTCCCATGTGATCCCCCAAAAAGTACCTGTGCGATGCTTTATTTGTCAATGTGTTTACAGCATTTAATTGATCTATTCCACAAGAAAAGGTCCTATTGTATGATATATGTTTGCAAATGAAGAGAAAAGGCATTATTCAATGGAAGAATTAAAAAAATGTATCAAAGGCACATGAGTGTGGGAACATCTCTGCTAATGCAGACAAGCATCTAAAAAATGAATTAAAGCATCCGCGGTAGAGAAAACACAAACTATTCATTGACTCAATTAGAACACGAAATATTAATGAGGATATCAGGTACCTGCAAAATCTGATTTCGTAAATGTGTAAACAGAAAGGTTTCATGCTAATAAAAAATATGTTACCATGTTGATGAGTACTAACATTGAATAGTCAGGAGGTAACACAGTGAGCTAAATTTCGTTTACAGCAAAATGGCAAGCTTTTCTATGTGATATTGCATGCAAAGTTTACAGCAAGAGAGTAAGATTTCGAAACGCACTTTTATCTCCAGAACTAGTATAAGAGAAGAAAGAGCGCTTTCCTAACCTTTTTGAGGCTGGAGAATGCATCCTTCCATCTCTTTGATTTTGTTTGCTCATCTTTTGATTCGGAAGATGTGGATGCAATATTATCAACTTGAGCATTCTCCTCCATTGTGGCCTCTGCTTCCTCAGACTTAATTTTTTCTGACAGAACCTTCAGGTCAGTACTTGGAGATTTCTGACTAATCAAGTCTTGAAGTCTTATGTGCCCATTTTCACCAGTTGAATGTTGTAAGTGTGTTTCTAAATCTATGTCATCTATTTCGTTCAATCTGCCCTTGTCAGATATTCCATTTTCACACTTCGGAGTATTTGCATCTGAACCTATAGAACCTGCATCATCTAAATTATCTTCCAGGGGCTTTAAGTTTTTTTTCTCCTCATCATGTGTTTCAAGCTGGGAAGGATCAAGTGTCTTTAGCTTGAGGTAATCATAATGTAAACCGTCTGGCCTCCGGTCATGATTTTTGCCACCAGGACAATCGTGCTCCATTGTTACTGTCTCTTTGCCTTTTGAGGTAAGTCTGCAAGCTTCTGCATATTCTGTACATGAATCCGAAAGTTTCACCTTGTCACTGATATGTTCAGGCGTGCTCGATTCTTTAATTGCTCCTTTGCCCATAAACAAATTCTCTAGGTCTTCTGATGAATCTGGGACGGATTGTCTGCAACAAAACGAGAACGAAGCCGCTTCATCTGTGCTTCCATAACTTATTAGAGCAGGATCACAAGGGACCATGTTGCTAAAACTGAGGCTCGGCTCCATCAAATCGGAAAGTGAAGGCGCTTTGCCCTCGGCACTGCCATTCTCAGTGTGATTGGGAGAAAGTTTTGTGCCGTTGATAGTACAAGAGCAATGAAGGGAATCACCACATGAGTCTCCATCCTTTTGATGGGAATGTTTCTTAATATGGGCATCCTGTTTATCGTTGTTCTCTGGCAACCTCGTGGCATTGACTGCCATAGCAACTGCCTCCCGCACACGAGCTGTTGATGGCAACCGTGCCTTCGATGTAGGCCTCTGGGGCAAAGCGGGAGGCATATCAGGCGGTATCCCTTCTTCATAATTGATGGACTCCAACATCTCTTCCAAAGTGCTGCGGGAGCGTATTCGATTCATGGCTTTTATAGACGGCATCTTGAAGAAACAAAGAGTTGTATTCTGCCGAACAAAGCTCTGGAAAAATACAATGAGCGGAGGATATGAAAGCTAATGAAGTAGGAAAGAAAATGGTTCGAACAGCCACAATTTTCTGCGAACAGGAAAGGCATTGACTTTGAAAAGTGCCGAAGCCTGCAGAAGAAGTGCCGAAGCCTGCAGAAGTAAAGCTTGGATCACAAAGAGACAATGATCGCGCTGACTATAATCGCAAATATGCACAGGCTTTTGCGTTTCCCCCTCCATTTAGAATGGATCGCTAAAGTAAACAATGAGAATGGACAACTTAATGTAACTCTCCGTATATAGCGCCTCCTGTGACCGTGTCATGGCAAATGATATAATGAAGAAACGTCTGAGTTTAAGCCAAGAAGCAGCACAAGTCTCTGGCCAAGATGGTTTGTAACACGATCAAACAGATAGGCTATCGTGGAAGACAAATCAAGCACTTCCCAAAGAAAGAGCACTGGCTGACTCAACGTAGATGCGCAGACAGAATGGAGAGAAAAGCGAACCTGGCATTCACATAAGCAGCAAGCTACGAGCATACCAATCAATGTGCGTGTGTGTGTGTGTGTGTGTGTCAGAGAGAGAGAGAAAGAGAGACGTGGCGGAAGAGCTGCAGTTTCGAGAAGGAAACAGAGGCCCCTGCGCTTCAGAAATTGGATGCAAGAGAAAATGGAGGCCTTGAGCGATGGAAGTCAGAAGAGAGGGAGTCGAAGCTGAAGTGGAAGCCTACATGGCGCGAGAAATAATCACTGAATGGAGGTTTACGTGAGAACATCAGAGGAAAACAGGTGCGTGAGTATGAAAGACACACCCATTCGTGTCATCCTCGCCGGAAGCTCTCCTATGGTGTTGGTCCCCCCCTCTCCCCCACCCCGGCCCCCTCCGTCCACCACTACCTCCGCTCACGCCTCGCCTAATTTGTTTCCTGTCATCAAAATTCATGTCATGCGAAGGTGATAGAACAGCAATGGGATCTCGCAGGCAGGATCGCAGGAAACTTCTGCTGGCCGTGCCACGTGGATGATCGATCCGCCGTTGAGCTCGTCGACGTGCGCTGCATGTCACTTGGAGGCCGTTGAGATATTAGTCCGCACAAATCTGCGAATTAACATTGAATCCATCACCTTTCACATTCCTCGCCATAGCTGCGCAGCCCAAATGAAGCTTCAAATGACAGTGTATGCACGCACGTTCATGTGCATCATCATGTAATCGAGCCTCTTCCACGGAATCACGAAAACATGCACAGACAAGGGACGTGTGCGAGTGGAATTGTTCGTCAAAGAGATTTTAAATTACATCAAAGAAATCGATTGCACACGACCGAACGAGGAAAGGTGGTCAATCTGTTGGTAGTATTGTCATCTCAAGTATATTTTGTTCTATTCGCAAACATAGTATTGTCATCTAATTATATTGTCAACCTCGTGGTAGTATCCTCATCTCTAGTACATTGATTCCATACAAGCTTCACCTTCTTCAATGGACAGAGATACTCCTTGTACAACATCTCTAACTGTACATTCATTCCATGCATGCTTCACCTTCTTCAATAGCTAGAGACACTCCTCGTAGAGTCTAGCAAAACACACATATCTACAAATTCACCATTGGTATTCACTTGTACCTACACAAATTTTAATAACGCTTTCTCCCTTTGAAACCTTGCTTTCTCGCTTTGAAACCTCAATGTGTTTACTCCTTGCATGGAACATAACATTGGAAGAAAGGTAAATACTATTCATGTTCTCATACTTATTTCCAACATGCTTCACCTTCATATTAAGCACTTTAAGTAACTTTTTTATCCACATAAATTCACATATATCTTTTGGAAAAGTGCTCCATAGTCAGGTTTAGTTGATGATAGTGCCACAATCAATCTTGGATCTCCGTGAGACTAATCTATCTCCATTGGTCATTGGATATCCACTAGTAATCCTCCTATCTTCCTTTGATCTTGCTCAGTCTGCATCAAATATCCTTCTACCTCTATATCACCTTTGAAAGCATAGAACAAACCTTAATTTAATATGTTCATTAAGTAGCTAAGCATGCGTTCTTTTTGCAATCAAATGTGGAACCCTATGATCATTCAAAAATTGAGATAACACTTCTACTAAATAGCATATATGGGGCATGTGTTTATTGGATAGTGCAAAGACTAGACAATGTGCATTTACAATTGAGAATTATCTCCTTCATTACCTTCCATAGAGGTTAGCTTCAAATTTACTTCCATTGGATTATCCAATTCTATAAGGTCCAACATATCCAACATATCAAGAATCTATTTCGTTTGAAGTAGATATGAACCTTGTGGTTTGTACATAACTTCTATCCCAAAGAAGTACTTCAATTTACCTTCATTTGATATCTTGAACTTGTCCTCAAGTTGGTTCTTGATGTGCTTGAAGTTTCCTTGATCATTTCATGTAAGAATTAATCAATCCACATAGACATATATGTATACAACTTCATTAGCTCTCTTCTTCATGTATTAAAAAAGGATTTGTCTTGCTTCGAATGTATCCACACCTTAAAAGTTAATGAACCAACATTTGATTCCAAGCCCTAAGGGCTTGCTTGAGACCATATTAATTTTTCTTTAACTTGAAAACATGCTTTGGATACCTAATATCTTCATAACATTTAGTTTGATCCATGTATATTACTACCTCCTCAAGGTTCCTATTCAACAATGCATTCTTTATATCTAATTGATAGATGCTCCAATGCTTACATGGGACAATAGCAATGAAAGTTCTTATGATTGACATCTTTACTACCTCCTCAAGGTTTCTATTCAACAATGCATTATTTATATCTAATTGATAGATGCTCCAATGCTTACATGGGACAATAGCAATGAAAGTTCTTATGATTGGCATCTTTTCCACAAGGTTAAATTTCTCCTCATAATCAATTAAATATGTTTGTGAAAATCCTTTGGCTACTAATCTCACTTTATACCTTGTTATAGAGTCATCTATATTTCTCTTTACTATGTATAGACCCATCTAGTCGCGATCATCTTCATCTCCTTTTTCCTTGGAACCAATGTCCATGTATGGTTTCCTTCAAGGGCCTTGAGTTCATCCCTAATAGCATCATTCCATTCTTTGAAAATTCTTGCATCTTCATAAAGCACTAGCTCTTCTTTATACATCACTTTGTTTATATAAGCATCATGCATTACCATGAAAGAATCGTATGTAAATATATCAATATGATAACTTACCTTATCATATTCCCTCCTATCACCATTTCAGGTATAAACTCTTTTTTCTTGGGTACTTGACTATTTCCTTTGAGCTTTCTTATTTCTCAAAAGTTTTTTCACCAGTTTGCTCACCATCAATTCTATCCACATGTCTTCATCTTCTATCTCTCTCATCTTGACCTTGATTTTGGATATTTTATCATTGATTTGTTATCTTGAGATTGGACTAAATAACCTCCCACTCCAAGGTGAGTACCCCCTTCAATCTCTAATCTTTATTGTTGTGGATCAGTGAGATTGATGCTCAATGGTTCTTCGTCTTTTCTTGTTCATTCTACCTACATAAAGTCACTTGCGGCATGCCACGAATAAAGTTTATCAAATTGAACATCTTGAGATACCTTGAGCTATTTAGTCCTTGAACCATAAGACCTAAGACTTTTGTTCTCTTGTACACCCTACAAATATATATTTCTCTACCCTAGCATCAAGCTCATGTTTAGACTCACTAGGTACATGCACATAGCGACTTCATCCAAATACTTTGACGTGGGAAAGTGTTAGCTTGGATTTTGTCGACATTAAGTATTTTTCTTTTCTAAAAAAATTTGTTAGGGAATGATTGTAGTGGAGTTGCAGAGTTTGAGATTTGCTTTGTTTATGTGTTCGCCATTCGCATTTCATAGATTTTTCGCATGCCCCATTGTTAATGATCCCTTGTGTACTTGCTAACAAAATGTTGTTCATCTCCTTGCTTATGAAATGCATGCCGCATAATAGTTGTTCTCAGTGGTGCAGAGAATCAAGAGGAGAATTGGCCTAGATTTTTGGGACTGGTGGAATTTTATTATCAAAATTATGCCATGGCAGGTCGCTCGTGACAAGAGTAAAGTGGAGGGGGAAGTCGTCAGATTTTTTTTGGTGCCATTCAATGAAGGGGGAAGGTTCAGTGTGCATATATGCAAAAGGGGGGAGAAATTTTTCTTCCTCTTTGTTTTTTTCTATCCTTCGACGACTCTTTCTTATCTGGGAGGAGAGAGGGAAACTCGGGTTTTTCTGAGCACGCAGAGGACTCCCAGTTACGAAGGGGGAGACCCTACTCGGAGGGAAGGGGAAGAGCTTCTGTATAGAATGCAAGGGCTGTAGTGGAAGAGCGCAGTTCAAAGGGTTTGGTTGCAAAAACTTAAGGAGTTTCAGTGTTGGAATCCCCTATGTCTTTACGTACTTGTATCTGCCGATGATGGTTATTTGAATTCGCATGTGCTCAGTAGTGTCTGTCGTTTGGAAATGCATGTACTTGTTGTCTCTTGTCTCCCTCTGGGATTTGCACCAATGGTGAGACCGAAAACAGAAGATGGGCTGGACGCTCAACATGCAGATGGGGTTTGATTGCTGAGTATCAAGCTTAAAATCATTCAGAAGTTGAAGATCACACATGTACCAATTTTTCAAACTTGTTGACGGCTGTAGCTATCCAGCTAGGACCAATCTAAGAATCATACTGCCCACAATCAGTCCTGCAAGGCACATAAGACTGGGAAAAAAAAGACGAGCAGGCCTTGTTGAGTTTGGGGCATCAGATCCAACTGCAATATATATTACTGAATAGGTCAGAAGAGAGTGAGAGAGAAAGAAGAAAGATGGACATAAATAATAATGTGAACTATGCATGGGAGTTTTCTTTGACCGGCATAACAGTTTGTCTGATCGGAAGAGCAACAACATATGACATTGAGGATGGTCAGAAGACGTGACTTGGCATGACTATCACAAAATTTGGAGTTCTGCATGTTGGGTAATATTCTCTGTACCTGTGCTTTCCTTTCACTTCGGTCACTCATTTATTTCTGAATTACATCTATTAAGTACAGTTCTTTGAGCGTATATGTATCCTAGCTTGAACGCAATGAAACGAGATTATAATGTTTGTGGCATGATCAATGATTCAATTCGGATTTAAAAAAAAAAAAAAAAGAAAACCATTCTGCTAGATTGGAGGAATTCCATATAATGGAGTGCTTCTCAGTTTTTGCGCACTAAGGTAGTCATGTATTGAACGTTTATGCCAGACAATGTATTGCCATCATGATTAGAATGTACGAACTGGGTTCTCATTTGCACCATTCGGTGGTTTCCTTGTTTGCAAGGTTTATCTTCACACATATGCTTTGACCGTTCATGATATATATAACATGAATAAAACATTACATGATATGGCTTCTTGAACATACTTTATGACCCTACCTACAGTGATTGAATTGGTTACGCGGTTAGTGTTGACATGAGTATTTCGTAAGAAATCTATGCATCCTCTTGATGTTTTGTCGTGACCAATTCATGCTACTAAAAGCTTGTTGGCATTCTATTTGAAGTGCAAGTGGAGGAGACTTCCTACTTTGAAGTTATTGAAATTTGATACGATCTTTTGGAATGTAGCACAGGAATTCTTATGAAAAGCATGAATGAATGTTTTCCATACTCGCAACCATGTTCCAAGCATAATTTGTACTTTGATGTGAAGTGTTGTGCTCAAACTTAGAAGGAAGGTTTTAATAGCATCTATCTACAATCTTTCCCTTGGGCTTAGGACCCAAAAGTTTGGCAATCCTACTGGGGATCCCAAAGGAGGACATACCTGGGGGTAATCGTGGACTCAGAGTGAGGAAAGGTGATAGAATACAAGAAAACTAAGCAAAATACAAGCGTGTGTAAGACAATTTCTCTTGGGCTAAGAGCGGAACATTTTGGTGCATTTGCCGGGAATAGCTTGGTACGTCTCTATAAGAGAGTGCCATAGGTTTGCTTAGCGCCACATGTTGGCCGAGCTTGCAGACTCCAGATCTAGTACATGAGCGAGGGGAGCTCATCCTAAGGAGCAACACAAACGCAAAGAGAGGAACGCGCTCAGAGAAGAGCCCTTCAAAGAGAAAGGAGAAAGTGGGAACCGCTAGGTGAGTGGACCTCCATTGGCTCAAGGAAATCTGTTAAAAACGTGTACTCCCATAGGAGAGTCGCAAATCAAGTGCGGAAGTTTGAAGGAGGGATCCTGAGGCCACGTGCACTAAATTTCTGGGATCGAAGTGATATTGACATCACACCTCTGTTCGAAATGGCTCAGCGGATTTTGGTTCACTTGGGGGACTTCACCAAGTTCTCAGGTACTTGGGACGAAGATCCAGATAGTTTTATCCAGCTATTTGAGGTTACCTGGGAGGCCAATGATGTAGTTGACCAGGATCAAAGGTTGAGAATTTTTTCGGCTATTCTCCATGATGAGGCAGCCAATTGGTATGGGAATCTGACACCACAAGAGCGTGGAACTTATCAGATGCTCAAGGAAGCCTTCTTGGCAAAGTTTCGACGACAAGGCTTCCAAGATAGATTGGCCCAACAAATGGATTATTTACGACAGGGAGTCAATGAGAGCATCGATAACTACATTCAGAGAATGGAAACCTTGGTAAGAAAGATGGGCGCAAATGCCCCGAACGATGAGACATTGAAGAGAAGATTCATTTCGGGATTGAGAGATCCTACGGCACAGCAGCATATCAGCCTGACAAGACCTACGACTTTAATGGATGCTAAGGAACAAGCGAGGCTTTGGGAGGAAGTACAATTATGCCAACAGAGGAAGATGGAACTCTTATACGAGCCAATGGGAGGCCCAGGAAACATACCAATGAAAGATCCTGGCCAAGGAAGTCCCGCATTGACGACTCAAGCTTTTGTAGCTGCCACTAGCACGCCAGGCGAGGTAAAGCCTGCGCTAACTGAAGAACGAATATTGGATTTGGTCACACAAGCTATAAAAGCTGCCACAATGACCCAGGAAACATACATAGTAAAACCAGAGGTGACTACAAACCCCAATCAAGTGTTTCGATCAAATACATGGTGTGGAAAGTGCCATGGTTACGGCCATCTGGCTTCAGAATGCCCTACAGTCTCGAGAGTATTCACAGATAGATCGCCACCTAGGATGCGTTGTACTTTTTCTGGAAGGACAAATCACACGGAGGACCGATGTTACAACAAGAGAGCCTATGAAGAGAGGACCATGAAATCGAGAGATACAAGAGAAAGACCTTACACGGGATTGCCCGCTCAAAGTGTCCCACCTACATCTCGTTGGGAAAATAGACCAACATATGGATATGGTGCTCAGGGTCAAGGAGGAGACTATCCAAGAGGAGCCGCGCGTGATCAAAGAAGAGATGGTCCAATCCAGTGCTGGAGATGCCATGGCTTTGGCCATACTCAATCTAGATGTCCAAACGAAAAGAAACCAATTGATTATACCCCACTATGTAGGTACTGTAGTGGAGAGGGCCACTTTGATGAAGATTGTCTAAAACGAAGAGCTGCCGCCGGCAAGGAAAAATGACCAGTAGGGTCCTCGAATTATGTTGACACTCAGATGCATTCCACAACGAGAGCTCAAGAGCAAGTTCCTACGATCGGAGTAGTGTTCAAGACACCGAACCCTCAAGAAGGCTCTAGCTCGTCAATGCACTTTGTGGATGCTTACCAAGCCAAGAAACCACATAAAGAGCCAACTGTGGCAGTAGTCACAAGAACTCAAGAGTATTTGAAGAAAAATCCAGAAGGTGAAAATGGAAAAGCAAGCCAAGAGAAGATACCCGAACACGAGGAGGTAGAAAACCAAGTTGGAGGATTTGCTGAGCAACAAGAGTTTGAGGATGGGGAAGAGATAGAGATTCTTCCACCAGTGACCAAGGAGTTCGTGCGAGGCATAGCACCATTCCCTGAAAGATTGAAGGCTCCGAAGTGTAGAAAGGAAAGACAAAGTTCGGAGGAAGTGGACATCGTAAAGCTGCTCGCTCACACGGAAGTCACGCTAGACATTGGCACATTGCTAAAATGTTCACCTGCATATAGGAAACAATTCTACAACGAATATGTTAAGAAGCCGAGGAAAGCTCGAGATAAAAAGAGACAAGATAAAGATGTCCAAGGGATCATTCAAAGCATTACGATGCAAATTGATTCGAATGCTCCAGCTGTGACGCTCGAGATTAAAGGGTATGCAGTCCCTGGTGCTCAGTTAGATAGTGGAGCCGCAGTCAACCTTATGACTGAGTTCATGATGAAAGCTTTGGGCCTCAACCACATGGAAGAAACGCCGATGTCCTTGAGAATGGTAGATCAAACACAAGTAAAGCCTGCAGGTCTTTTGAAAAATGTAAGCACAGTTATGGGCGGTTTAGAGTTTAAAGTTGATTATCTGATAGTAAGACCAAGGACCTCAGAGGCTACCTTCTCGATCTTACTTGGATGGCCATGGCTGATGCAAGCCGAATGTGTGCATGACTGGTGCACAGGTTTTATTTCAATAGGGCCAAAGTATGATCGGATTCAAATACAAGTATCCCCACCCTCGAGCAACAAAAGAAAACAATAATAGTCGATGAGATGGAAAAGAAAGAAAAGGAGAAAGCAAGGCACGAGATTGCACGAGCTAGGTTTTCCTTGAACACGGACACCTACAAGAATCTGCTTCAAGACGGGTTCAACTTGCAGCTCTTTAAGAATCAAGACACGAAGATGGGAGAATATCAAAATCCATTGCTCTATAACGACGATTCCGATCACGAATTGCTGGGATGGTTGACACATACAAGTGAATTTGAGTGCTACATGTTAAGTATAGACGCAAGTGAAAGCAAAGCTACTCAATCCCTGGAGAAGGGAACTTCAAAAGAAGAGTTGAAACTGGAGTTAGCTCCGACAATGGAAGTGCAACAGTTGAGAGAAAGGATTAGAATACTAGAAGAAGAGCTTCTAAGGAGAAGTCGACAATCAGACAGAGAAGCGGAAAGTAAAACTAAAGTGCGGGAAGCCATTGCAAAAGCTGAACTTAAGAAATTGGGTGCGGTTGAAAAAGAACAAAACAATGATTTACTGGCCAACCATGCACGCGTGATTGGAGAGCACGTTCCAATCACAGTGTCATCAAGGAATAAGGAATATTCGCGAGAAGCTCAGGTGGAAAAATGGGAAGTTTTTCCAGAAAAGTTCTTGAGCGTGGGGTCAGAGCTACCAGATGAAATACGAGATTGCATTAAAATGACACTCAAAAATTTCGGCAAGGCCTTTGCATGGTCATACAGTGACCTGAGAGGAATTGATCCCCGAATCTGCCAACATCATATAGACTTGGAAGAAGGCACACGACCAATATGTCAACGACTTAGGCGGACAAATCCAATCTACTCGGAATTGATCAAGTTGGAATTGACTAAGTTATTGGAAGCAGGATTCATATATCCCATCGCATCCAGCAAATGGGTATCACCAATTGTAGTTGTTCCGAAGAAAAATAAGAAAATCCATATTTGCATAGATTATCGAAAGTTGAAAGAGCGCACAAAGAAGGACCACTTTCCTTTGACATTCACTGATCAAATCTTAGACAGAGTGGCTGGCCATAAATTGTACTCATTTTTGGATGGTTTCAGTGGGTACAACCAGATCCAAATCCATGAAGAGGATCAATCAAAAACTACTTTCACCATAGAATGGGGTACGTATGCATATCGTGTGATGCCATTTGGATTATGCAATGCACCGGCCACATTCCAGAGAACAATGATAGCTGCATATCAAGACTATTTGCAGGATTGGATGGAGATATTCCTCGATGATTTTGCAATCAGGGGCAATGATGAAAACATGATGGAGAGGATCGAAGCTATTTTAAGAAGAAGCATCGAAAAAGGCATCGCATTAAATCCTGAAAAGTGTACATTTGGAGTACGAAGGGGATTGCTTTTGGGACATGTTATTTCCGAAAAAGGAATCGCGGTCGACGAGGATAAAGTGGAAAAAATTGGACAACTTCCACCGCCTCAAAATTTGCGGCAACTCAGAGGGTTCTTGGGGCATGCTAATTATTATCGACGATTTATATTAAATTTTGCATCCTTAGCGGCACCATTGACGAATCTTTTGAGGAAGGACCAACAATACCAATGGACTGAAGAGTGTCAAGTTGCATTTGACTCGATCAAGGAGAGATTGATAAATGCACCGATCTTGGTAGCACCTGACTGGACGAAAGAATTTCATGTGCATACCGATGCTTCTCATACTGCGGTTGGAGCAGTGCTATGCCAAGCCGATGAAAAGAAGTTGGACCACCCTATTTATTACACAAGTCGCAACTTGAATAGCACTGAGAGGAACTACACGACTACAGAGAAGGAATGCCTCTCGATGATCTTTGCGGTAAACAAGTATCGGCATTACTTGATGGGAAAGCATTTCACATTTTATATGGATCATGAAGCCCTTAAGTACATCATTAATAAACCCGAGCTGTCAGGGTGACTGATGAGGTGGATGCTACTTCTCCAAGAATTTCAGTTCACAGTGGTAACCAGACCAGGCAAAGCGCACACATTGGCTGACCATTTATATCGAATTGTTAATGAGGAGCCAATCTCTGGTGTGCCCGACAATGCTCCTGATGGACATCTATTCTAGGTTGATGCTAAAGTACCTTGGTATGCCTACTTGGTGAATTTCTTGTGCACCACTAAATATCCGACAGGAGCAAGCAAGAGAGAGAAGCAGAAACTGTTAGCATTGGCGAAGCACCATAGCATCATTGGGGGGCAACTCTATCGGTATTTTGTACATGAAAGCGTTTATCGGAGGTGTCTCGAGGAAGAAGAAGCAACCCTAGTGTTGAGGGCTTTGCATTACGAACCTTGCGGTGGGCATTTTGCTGGTGAATTGACGGCAAGAAAGATTTTATTGGCTGGGTATTGGTGGCCAATGCTGTTCAAAGACTCTCATGTATACTGTAAGAAATGCGACAGATGCCAAAGAATGGGCAAACCAACATTGACGCATGCAGCTCCTCTCACACCGGTGCTTGCTCTTAAGCCCTTTGAGAAGTGGGGAATTGATTTTGTGGGGCCTATTGATCCTCCCTCAAGACGTAGATCCAATAGGTATATTTTGGTCTGCACAGACTATGTTACCAAGTGGGTAGAAGCCAAAGCTCTGAAGACTGACCGAGCTGTTGATGTAGCTAAATTTTTGTACGAACAAATTATCACCCGATTCGGATGCCCGTTGGAAATAGTAAGTGATAGAGGAACGCACTTTGTCAACGAACTGATCGAAGAAGTAATGGAATTATATAAAATCAAACATAGGAAAAGCACTCCATATTACCTGAGGACGAATGGACAAGTGGAGGTCACCAACAAAGTTCTTGAACAGATTCTAACAAAGACAGTAGTTGTGCATAGGAGAGACTGGGATTAGAGACTTTTGGAAGCTTTGTGGGCGTATCGAACATCCTACCGAGTGATGACAAAGAGCACTCCGTTCTCCGTAGTATATGGCGAGGAAGCTATCTTTCCCATTGAAAAAGAAGTTCCGACACTAAGAGTGGCCATCGAGGCTAGGCTGGGAGAGGAAGAGTCATTAAAGGAAAGGTACATACAATTGGTCAAGCTAGAAGAAAAGAGACTCATTGCACAGCAAAGTCTGGAAGCTATTCAGAAAAGACATAAGGAGAGGCATGACAAGAATCTCAAGACCTATGTGATTCAAGAAGGGGATTTGGTGCTAGTCTATGATAGTAAATATTATAAATTCCTGGGGAAATTACAGACAAGATGGGCAGGACCGTTTAAGGTGGTGGAACTCAACTCCAATGGTTCCATGCAAATTCAAGATTTAGCAGAAGAATTTGCTCCCGTGAAGGTTAACGCGCTTCGAGTTAAACCATATTTCAAGTAACATTAGGACGGGAGAAGCCAGATGAGATCCAACGAAAGGACGTAGTAGATTCCTTGTACATAGATGTATAGTTATATATATATATATATATATGCGCATATGTAAGTTATGATTTTTGTTGTCATAAATATTATCATGTGCTAGCTCAAGAATTTTGGACTTCTAATATTTTTTGTGTTATGCAGAGACTGTTAGGAGCTAAGTAACAAAATGGCAGACCAAGTAACGCAACTCTATTTGTACGAGCTAAGGATATATTTTTCGGACCAAACATTTGCCCGCATAGACATAGATGTCGACAACTTTGAGACGGAATATGATGTTGAGGAAGCGCATTGGCTGGTATGCTTTATAAACCAGGGTTTGGGTGTTGCATTTTACATTGAGTGTTTTGAGGAATACCTGACTCGACATGTAGGATGGGCGGGAGATCGATATTACTATTTCGATCCTTCTAGGGAAATGCCTAACGAGGAAAACGATATCACTTGGGCTTGGGCAGATGTGCTAACGATAGGAAGTGATGACGGAGCTCCTGAAGTTGAGCCTGACTCGCCCTAGGGAAGTTGTCGGGATGCGAGTACGATGTGAGACCACATGAGACATCCCGGAGACTCACATTCTAGGACACCTAAGGATAGGTACAGGAGGGACTAAGGCATAGCCGGCTGTAGTTACCTAGTGAAAAGTCAAATCGATGAATGCATATGTAGTGTCTGTAATTGAGAGAATGGAGTGAAGAGGTGGTTGATCTGTCAAAGGCTAGAGTGTATATGTTTGCATGCATGTGTGGGAAAAGTGGGGAAAATCCCTTTCTTCCTCTCCCTAATTCTCAGGACTTGGGTAAATTAATTCACTATGAAAAAAAAGAGAAAAAGAAAAGAAAAGAAAAATTTGTGTTGTTGTGATCGTACCAATGCGCTATGGTGGGCTAGTAGGTGGGTGGATTTATCTTATCTGGGTGGTTAGGACCACGAGCCGCAGCTAGTTTCGCCATAGGCTTGGGATGTATATGTTTGTGTCTTAGCTACGCGCCATAACGGGTTGGTAGGTAAGTGGAACCATTGTGGCCGGGCGGTCACAACCATGAGCCGCATCCAGCTTCGTTATGGGTTAGCTGAGATATGTTATGTGTTATCATTGTGTGTTTGTGTGTTGTGCGCTGCATTGCATTGGTAGATGGGTGGAATAAACTTGATTGGGTGGTCAGGTCCACGAATCACATCCAGTGACAATGTAGGCCAACGTGTGAATATAAATAAAATTCATGTACGAAATTATTCCCCACTCCTGAGGGGGAGAGAGAGAGAGAGGTGAGGGCGATGATTGCCTGGAAGGGAACGTTATTTGCTTGTATGATTGGTATGTGATGGCTTATGACAGATCAGCTCACTTTGAATCAACATTCTTGAAGGCACGGAGACTCTATATGTACTTATGGATGAGGCTCTTGCGAGGTAATGCAACGGGGTTGCTTTATAACTTGTGTGCTTTATTAGAAGGTTTTCCAGTATGTGGGGCACTCCAGGTTTTTTATGTAGGTATTGACTTGTACTCGAATCTCGATGGTTTTTGTGGGACGACGATGGGGATTCTTCGTGAGTGTCTAGTCATGGAATAATTGTACATAGCGAATAGTAGGTGCAATAATGGGGTATGCATTTTGGGTATGTTGCATCTCCAATTGAATTCATTTCAGTTGTTGTTGTTTATTTCGGTATTTCCGTTTCTGTTTTTCGCAATGACAGTGCAAGTGTAATTCATGGAAAGGTGTGCATGTGTTATTTTGGTTGAGACCATTTTTCATAATGGAATGTATGAGCAAATTGATGCATGGCTGAAATGGAATTGCATATATGTGCATGTTCTTGGATCATTTTGGAAGTGACTGATTTGTATGTACTCATGAATGATTTTTTTTAGCACTGATAGCCTCAATGAGTGCAGGTTCAATGGAAGTGACGGCTTGATGAAAAGGTATGCAACCAAGTTATAAATTGACATGTTCATGGCTGAATGGATATTGAAGCATGTAGTGGCTTGTCGAGGACGACTTTGCAAATAAGAAGAGGGGAGTATGTTAGCTTGGATTTTGTCGACATTAAGTATTTTTCTTTTCTAAAAAAATTTGTTAGAGAATGATTGTAGTGGAGTTGCAGAGTTTGAGATTTGCTTTGTTTATGTGTTCGCCATTCGCATTTCATAGATTTTTTGCACGCCCCATTGTTAATGATCCCTTGTGTACTTGCTAACAAAATGTTGTTCATCTCCTTGCTTATGAAATGCATGCCGCATAATAGTTGTTCTCAGTGGTGCAGAGAATCAAGAGGAGAATCGGCCTAGATTTTTGGGACTGGTGGAATTTTATTATCGAAATTATGCCATGACAGGTCGCTCGTGACAAGAGTAAAGTGGAGGGGGGAGTCGTCAGATTTTTTTGGTGCCATTCAATGAAGGGGGAAGGTTCAGTGTGCATATATGCAAAAGGGGGGAGAAATTTTTCTTCCTCTTTGTTTTTTTCTGTCCTTCGACGACTGTTTCTTATCTGGGAGGAGAGAGGGAAAATCGGGTTTTTCTGAGCACGCAGAGGACTCCCAGTTACGAAGGGGGAGACCCTACTCGGAGGGAAGGGGAAGAGCTTCTGTATAGAATGCGAGGGCTGTAGTGGAAGAGCGCAATTCAAAGGGTTTGGTTGCAAAAACTTAAGGAGTTTTAGTGTTGGAATCCCCTATGTCTTCACGTACTTGTATCTGCCGATGATGGTTATTTGAATTCGCATGTGCTCAGCAATGTCTGTCGTTTGGAAATGCACGTACTTGTTGTCTCTTGTCTCCCTCTGGGATTTGCACCAATGGTGAGACCGAAAACAGAAGATGGGCTGGACGCTCAACATGCAGATGGGGTTTGATTGTTGAGTATCAAGCTTAAAATCATTCAGAAGCTGAAGATCACACATGTACCAATTTTTCAAACTTGTTGACGGCTGTAGCTATCCAGCTAGGACCAATCTAAGAATCATACTGCCCACAATCAGTCCTGCAAGGCGCATAAGACTGGGAAAAAAAAGACGAGCAGGCCTTGTTGAGTTTGGGGCATCAGATCCAACTGCAATATATATTACTGAATAGGTCAGAAGAGAGTGAGAGAGAAAGAAGAAAGATGGACATAAATAATAATGCGAACTAGGCATGGGAGTTTTCTTTGACCGGCATAATAGTTTGTCTGATCGGAAGAGCAACAACATATGACATTGAGGATGGTCAGAAGACGTGACTTGGCATGACTATCACAAAATTTGGAGTTCTTCATGTCGGGTAATATTCTCTGTACCTGCGCTTTCCTTTCACTTCGGTCACTCATTTATTTCTGAATTACATCTATTAAGTACAGTTCTTTGAGCGTATATGTATCCTAGCTTGAACGCAATGAAACGAGATTATAATCTTTGTGGCATGATCAATGATTCAATTGGGATTTAAAAAGAAAAAAAAAGAAAACCATTCTGCTAGATTGGAGGAATTCCATATAATGGAGTGCTTCTCAGTTTTTGCACACTAAGGTAGTCATGTATTGAACGTTTATGCCAAACAATGTATTGCCATCATGATTAGAATGTACGAACTGGGTTCTCATTTGCACCATTCGGTGGTTTCCTTGTTTGCAAGGTTTATCTTCACACATATGCTTTGACCGTTCATGATATATATAACATGAATAAAACATTACATGATATGGCTTTTTGAACATACTTTATGACCCTACCTACAGTGATTGAATTGGTTACGCGGTTAGTGTTGACATGAGTATTTCGTAAGAAATCTATGCATCCTCTTGATGTTTTGTTGTGACCAATTCATGCTACTAAAAGCTTGTTGGCATTCTATTTGAAGTGCATGTGGAGGAGACTTCCTACTTTGAAGTTATTGAAATTTGATACGATCTTTTGGAATGTAGCACAGGAATTCTTATGAAAAGCATGAATGAATGTTTTCCATACTCGCAACCATGTTCGAAGCATAATTTGTACTTTGATGTGAAGTGTTGTGCTCAAACTTAGAAGGAAGGTTTTAATAGATTAAATGTAGTGATGAAGCTTAAAGGCATACACAGGTTGGGAATTTCATCTAACTTCTAGAAATGTTTTGAACCTCTTAATGTGGGCTCTATTTTATCTTCTCCCTTGTTCCCAAGGACCTCGAGACAATGTAAGTGTAAACAAATTGTGTCCGAGAGAGCAAGGGTGGGTGCATGTGTACGTGATAGGATGTATGGAAGAGAAACTATGGGAGGGATGAGAAGTATTCGCTGCTAGGGTGAGGCATTGGAGGAGAAAAAGAAAGTGACCAAGCAGAAGAGAATGAGTGCTGAGTGGTGTGCGTCTGTGTGTGAGAGTGGCAGAGAGCATGGTGGAATACATGTGTACGCAGGCATGAATGTGTATGTGAAACGGGGTGTGTGAGTGTGTGACAAAAGGGGTGGGGGTAATAGAGAGCGACGAAAGAGGGGTAAGGGGTTTGCTTGCAGGTGTGTGCATGTGTGTGAAGGAAAGAGAGGGACAGAGAAAGAGAGAAAGTTGAGGGCATGTGTATGTGAGCATGAGTATGCAGGAGTAGGTAAGTGTGCTTGAGTAAGAAAAAGGAAAAAAACGGGAAGTGGGTAGACACCGAAGTACATGAGAAAAGGGAAAGAGTGATCAGAAGAGATAGTCATTGTGGGTGGATTTTGGGTTCCATTTGGATTTACGTTTCCATTCTTTTCCCTTCCACGAATACATTCAAGAGTCAATTGCGGATTCCGGGGAATTTGGACAACAAAGTAAGCATCTATCTACAATCTTTCCCTTGGGCTTAGGACCCAAAATTTTGGCAATCCTACTGGGGATCCCAAAGGAGGACATACCCGAGGGTAATCATGGACTCAGAGTGAGGAAAGGTGATAGAATACAAGAAAACTAAGCAAAATACAAGCGTGTGTAAGACAATTTCTCTTGGACTAAGAGCGGAACAGAAAGACCTTGTATATTCCCATATAATGGTTCATTAAGGATTTTTGAATGAATACCTATAACAAACTAAGTTCATAAGGAGCACTAGTCGATAGAGAGATGACTCTCCTCCCAATGTTATGCCTCTATATATAGCTACTGGAATCATTGAGGGCCACAAATGTATTTGGAGCCCATAAGTGCATGTGGGATCTCCATCACTCCTTTAGTATCTTCCACTAGACTCTACTATTGGTAGGTGTACTCAGCACTCAAGGTAAGTCTATTTGCACTCAAGTTAACTCATTTTAACTCAAGTTAGAAGGCTCGAGGGCTCTTTGGGCAAAACTCTGTTCCTATGCTCCCCATGGAGGTTGAACCCAAGACCTCCTCCTTCCCAAACTTGAGACTTAACCACTAGGCTAAATGGATTACTTGTTTAAGAGAGTGTGTGAACATATGCTTAAGATCTTTGACCATTCACAAGAGTGTCCAAACAATGTCAGATTTCAATCTATCTAAACCAACCAGGAACTCATATCATAGACTTAAGTTATTAAATTCTTACCCTTGGAAAGATTTTCATCCTCAAAAATAAAGCTATATATAGTAATTGTAAGAATACCCCCGATCGTTATGTTCTAACCTAGAAGAACATGTTTTCATCTCTGTGGTGGGTTTCACCTCATATTCCAAATGAATAGATGAGAATCTAATATTTGATCCCTACATCCTAAATAATTTAAAACACCATCTAGTTTTGCACTTGATAAATTGATCAATGTGCAAAGAAAGGAATGAATAATAAAGATGGATCAATTCACCATTTTCACTATGCGCTATCTCGACATTAACATGTGAAATGTGGGGAATACTAGTCCATTTATGGGCATCACTATTGTATGGACTTAGTAACTGAGTTGTTTTTCTTATCCCTCTCAAGACTTTCAGAACTCTTAGTTCACTTGAATTTAATTTAGAAGTCAAACTAGAAGTTTGGTTGACTCAAACATCTAACTTAGATACTTGAACTATGGTTCACTTCCAACCAACATTTACTTGATTTATTACCCGACTGGAGGACTATTTTGTCTTATTGGACTTGAAAATCCTATGTAAAATGTAGAAGGAAGTGTGCCATTTATTTTTGTTCAACATTTCTTTAACTTGACCAAGTCAATTCCAAAATGAAAATTTTGCCCATCTTAGGACAATTTTCTAAGACATGAGCTTCAATTTCTTAGGGATTTTCAATCTTATGAGCGATTCCTAACTTTTATTTTCAAGAGTGTACATTTATGAAATTCATTAGAGTTATACTATGGTACTTGAATCAAAATCTAATGAATGAATCAACTTAGACTCAGCATCTTGTGAAGATTCAATGGATTCTTGTCGAGAACATCTATTTGAGATGTTTGATTATTCCAATCAGCTATATCAAAAACTATTTGACTCAGATCAAACAAATTATAAGACACTGTTAACTAATTAGAATCAAACACTATGTGGTTCAAGACTTTGACTAGTCAAAGGAACTCTGATACGACCAAAATTAAAGAGAAATACTCATAAAACAAAATCTTGCAATTATTTTAAATCACATAATGTGGTAAGAGTGCCCTAATTGAAAAGGGGCTAGAAATGATGGAAACCAGAAAAAATCTAGATAGAAGTTGGTAAGGATGGTAGATGGAGGTGTTAACAGCCCATTTCTTCTTCTAGAATTACTTGCTTCACGCCAAACAATGATGCTTTGGTGAAGATAGTTGCAATGGTGCAAAGATGTAATTGGCTTAGTGATTGTACCATGAAGGGAGGACCCTTTTTAGGGGCTCAGCTTGATCATTCTACAACATTAAAAAACAATTTTCCTACTGGCCGTGTAATTCATTCTTTGTTGTTATGCAATGTTGTTCAATCTCACCCCTTTTTACAAGTTACCTTATCTAGTTATTTCCATATGCTTGCATTTTTGGAGTAGGTTGGTGTTCTACAGGGTAGTTTAATTGAATGTATATGCTTGGCATGTTGTGATTTTAAGGCATACCATACATGGATCCTATGCAAGAGCCCTTGAATTTTGTCTTTTATATGATACAAGGGAAGAGACAAATATTTGTGTAGTCCTTTATCCTTCGCAAAGCACTTGGGCTTGCCAAATGTACCAACATCATTAACAGGCACCTTACTTGAAGAGTTCACAAGCAAGCATTGTACAAAATGAATGTAGTGGGATCCAAACCCGCAATCATGTAAGGCTTGGAAGATCAAGCCCCAATAGATCCTATCATACACTTTGTTGAAGTCAATTTTGAAGAAGACAAAGTGTTGGGCTGCAAAGCGATCCTCATTAATTCCTTTCCATAAAGTGGCAAGAGTATCCATAATGTATCTTCCATGAACGTAGCCAATTTGTTGTGCCATCTGAATTCAGGGATAAATTCCTTAGCCTTCTTTCTTCTAATCAATGAGAGCATCACTTTGTTAGTTTTCCCAAAAATCTCTTCCTAGTATATCTTCAAGTTATGAGCTATGTTCTTTGTTATAATTAGTTTAAACGTTCTAATTTTGTTTCTTAGGATGACAACCTTTTTTATTATGTTGTCTTTTATTGCCTTGAGCCAAGCATTGTGAGAATTTCGGGCTTTCTATTTTTTATGATCACTTATGTGCCTTCTTGTTTCCCTAAATAGTATCTGACACTCTTTGACAATCTCAAACAATCTCTTTCTATCCGAGTATTGACAACCTACTAGTAAAACCAATCCAAACAGGCAGCAAGAAAAAAGTTCTCCTTTTTTATTTTTGACCCAAGTGAATCCTCTACCCTAAGAGATGTCCTTGAGATGGAAAGATTTTTGTAAGTGTGTCCAATCTTTTTTTTCTAATTTTTTAAGAAATTGTTCATGTTTCAGCTATGTGTCAAAAATAACAAGTTACCATATTAAAATCACCCACAAGAATGAGGTGAGGGGAAAGGGAAATGCCTGACTTCCAACGATGAGCTCTACCAAAGGCAGAGTTGGGAGCATAGATCAAGGCAATGCAAACATTATATAGTTGTCCAAGCTACACCATAGTCCAACAAGTGTTAGAGCCAAAGCATTGTGCTATGATACCATTGGCAAGCACATGATTAAGTCCGATGTAGGTGCCTCCACATGTCTTCTTCAAGTGAGTGATCGTGCATGTCAACTTCTCCATCCAGTTCTTTAAATCGGGTATTTCTCACAACATCCTCCAAGTTAGATTTTTCCACAACAAGGGTGCTAAATCTATTGTGGGCATAAAGGTGTGGTGAGGGGTTAGTGTCAATAGGGGCTCTCTATTTTCCAAGGTTTTTATTCCTTTTCTAACCACTATGAAACCATCCTCGTCAACAAGCCTTGTGGGCTTATTTTCTTGTTTCCTTTGTTTTTGTAGAGGGTATTCTCTCGTAAAGTGACCTTGCTTATGGAAGATGAAGCAAGAATTAGGGGGGTTCTTATACACCACATATTGGACGTGGTCAGCCCTACTTGATTCATCAATGAGTTATATTAACTGTTTTCCAAATCTATTTCAACAAGAACTTTTGGATACATCATCGATTGATCAAAGGAGGTTCTTTAAAGCTGAGAATCATACCAAGAGTGTAGGCTATCCTGATGATGTTGTGGCTTCATCACAAGGGAAGATTTGGAAATTTCACCCAAATTGGAAGCTTCATAGGTTTGTCTGTAAGAGGGTTGAAAGAGAGGACCCACTTGAACAAGAATAAATGAGCATCTCTAATCATCCAGCTAGGTTGCTTCAGGTCCAAGTCGACTTGAGCACCATTCCCAAAGAAAAAATAAAAGTATCCATTCACTTGATATTGGATCCTCAGATAGGAAAGTTCAAGTGGTCAAAACACATTCTTAAGCCAGTTACATAGAAATTCATGTGGGGGTTGGGACCTTGACAAAGGCCAACCAATGTTGTTTCCTCCAAAAATCTTATTGCCTCCTCCATTTCTTGTTTGGGGTAGCAAAATCATTTTTTGCTAGCTGGGTTTTTCCTATCATAAGTTTCTTGCGGACATGTCATACCTTGAGGGGGAAGAGAGTTCCTATTCCCATCTTTTTTGGTTGAGCTTCTAGTGATTATTAGGGACCTTGGGTCAATATAACTTGATTGTGCTCTTTGGACCTCATTGGAGGTAATGGACCATTCCTCATTACCTTAGGGGATTTTCTGAGGTGCTCACGCATTCATTGCTAACAAAGTTTGTGTCTTTCATCATAAGAGAATGCAAAAAGTCATCGTTGTCATGGAGAGAAGATGTATTACCTACACATGGAATGTGTTTTCTTGATCTGCTACTTGTCACCATTTGTTGAGCAACTAAGTCAAGGATAGATTTTCCCTTCTGGTTGGTGATACTTCCAATGCTGTGCATTTTTTGGGTGTTCCTGCCAAAGTTAGGCATTTTAATTTAGTCTTGTGTAGAACGTGGAGTGTTCACGACCCCCACACATTGGGACTCATCCAGAGTGATTATGACACTGTGAAGAGGAGGTTATTGCATGCATGCAACAGAGGAGAGTGAAGAAAGGTATGTAAGGGCAATGGTACAATGTGCTACCCTAGCTCCATCCTTCCAGTGATGTATCCTTTGCAAGTTATGTACTCCAAGGTCAAGTACTGCACTTGTTGCCTCACCAAATCACCAAATTTGATGGGGGTCTGGATCTATTATATGTGGAAACAAATAGCAAAAAAATGGTTGCAAAATGGATGATGGAATGTTTTCATGTATAATTTTTTGGGCCATGCTTCTTAAACAATCTATCTTAAGGAGTTAACCTAGTGAGTATCGTGCTTGGGCTAGATTTTATATAAACATAATTTGTTACAACAATCAAGACCTCCAGTTCAAAGACCCAATCTTGTTTAGATGGACCTTCACTGATTGGAAACATCTCAAGATGAGCTCTATTTTCCCTATTAACAATGGATCCTCCTCTTGAAAGGAACATTTGGTTCAGCTCGCTACAACCTAGCCTTGATATGAAATTCTTCAAAACTGGCCTCGAGCTTATGAAAAATCATATGGCATACTACAATGAGATGATGGAGAATGCTCATCGGTTAAAGAATTTTGAGGCCCTCCCTGACGAGAAACATCTCTCACATAGGTCCTACCTTATCCTCTTACAACATTATGACCAACCTTTTCTACCCAACAAGGTTGTTAGGATTAAGGACATATTTTGGAAAATCATTTTGGCTTCTCCTCATCGTGAGATCGGTGATGGTCGCTAAACTTAATAGGCTCTCACACTTACATTGGAATTTTCCACAATGGTTGTACAATGTTCTTTGTTCCTCTTTTTTCCATAAAGAGACCATCTGTGTAAGACAATAGTTATGCAATATAACACAGGAGCAGTAGCAGAGAAGATAACAGATATAGGAGAATCTCAAAAATTTTCTACTAACAGCAAGTACAAAAATGATGGCATTGTCCACCTGTGCACTCTCAAGGTAGAGCTTAAATGGTGATCTAGACAACTCTAGATAGGGAGATACAAGGTAGAGATATGCTAGCTCAACTCAATGTCTTAGGTAGTGCAGAACTCATGTATATATAGGATCATGGGTGGCCATTCGTGGATGGTTATACATGGGCGGTAGAGCATGGGCGGCCACCGCCCGCGTAATTGCCATACACAGCCCCCTTAGACCCCCCAGTCGGGGCTGCTCACTACTGCCCCGGACCCCACAATTAGGGACCCTGGTAACTCCCTTCCCTTACAATACCTTACATGGTCCAATATGACCTTCATCCAACATGCAAGTTGGGATTCCCAGCAATTGGGTAATGCATGCTCGGCTTCTCCTCATAATAGGGGCCTTACAAAATGTGCATACAATCATGAGAGGTAGACATTGATCATATACACAGGATGCTTATGCACCAAGGGATTTAGTGTGGCAATAGACTCAACAAGCTCTGATAGTCTCAAGTTATTTATTCTACAAGCAAGATGAAACTATTGTTCATATTTTCATTGAGTGGAATCATGCCAATATATACTGGAAATCTTTATATGCTAAGTGGCTACCCTAGAGGAAGAAACCCTTCCAATGGATGGAAACCCTCCTTAAGGAGAGAAATAAATCCTATGGTGTTCAATCATGCAAGAATTTCTTTTTTTGGTCTCTCAATGTCTTGGTTATTTGCTTGATATTCTAGGTAAAAGATTTAAAACTTCTATAAGTCTCCCAGCATGACTTCAATATGGCCCTCACTACCATCCTCTTGCGAAAGAGGAGAAGTATGGCAAGAAACCACTCTTGGATGGAGAGAGGGGTCATGTTCTCATCTATGAGCTAAACTTGAATTTCAAAGATACATACACGGTTGGGACTATGTACCCAAACTTTTTCAGGTTCCTTGGAAGAGAAAAACATTTGCGGTTATGAATTTTGATTATGCAGATGACATTTACTAAGTCTCTAGCTATAGTAACATGAAGATTGTCAAATGGTTTCTCTCAAATTTCTCTTGTGCCCTCAATCTAGTGCTCCTCCTCGTGTTTCCTACCCACTACATATTAGTCCGGCTTAAGGCCCACTTTTGTAACTTATTTGACTCAATCCTACCTTGGTCATTACCATTGTATAAGTGCCCTTGTATAATGAACCAATAATGCCATGATGTACATTGTCTTGTGCAACCCCTTCTTGATTTCGGTGGGTTCATACTTGTACTTTTCTTATATTTCATATAATTTTGCTTTGAAATGGAGATAAAGCATGTTCCAAACCTATCACACAAGCATTACTGATCTACTAAACAACATGCATAGCATTAAGGCTGGCTAAATTTGGAAAGCACCTCCTTTTGAAAATGGACTCTATGAACAAATAACCAAGTGGGAATTACCTTCCAGATATGCCAAGAATCACACCAACTGATAAACACCAAATTAATGACCATAGGCTAACAAAATGGCCAATCCAAGCGATAGACAATTATGGAATCAAGGCTCCGACTTGGATCACATAGTTTCAAGGAAAAACAAGAAAATACAAGTAGCAACAAAAGATACAATGAATCTCTCACATAATTGTGTGAGACCAAAAAATAAAACCATATCAAACTGGCATAAAACAAAAATATGAACTCAAGCCACTATATATGTACTGTGAAATCACAATCTTAAATGAAAAATGAAATGGAATAAACTGAAATTAGTACCACAATGTCATCATACGTGTCAAAACCTAGCATAACCTACTCTATGAGGTACCACAATGTCATCATACATGTTAGAAGAGGAGCGTCCATTATAGATCATACATAAACAATGCCCTCAAGCTCTAAAACAAGAGCTCGCATACCAAGAATTCTCTCTCATGGAAGTTCTATCGATATATTTTGGTACTGATATGTGTGAGCAAACTTAGGAACATTGAGGCACTTTCTTCCTCTTTAGGAGGTTTTTTCCCCCTAACTTGTATATACGCTTATAACCCTAATGAGTGACTTATCTTTGTACATTCACTTGCTAATATATTCAACATTGTGTTGTGCTCGAAGCTTCTTCTTCTTCTTCCTTGTGTTTTTCTTATGCTTCTACAGACCTCAACTCCAACAATTGATATAAGAGCAGGTCATTGCTTCATCTAGGGCATCATCAACACCCCTCTGATTAGACTCTCAAAATCACACAAAAATTGGTGAACATACTCGAGATGATTAGGATCATACTCAGTGTTGGAGTTTGAGGTCTGCAAAAGCATGCAAACTCCACAAGGAAGAAGAAGAACCTTGGAGCACAACACACAATATTGAATGTATTACCACTAGAATGTACAAAAATAAGTGACCCATTAGTGCAATAGGCATATATACAAGCAGGGGGGGGGGGGGGGGGGGGGGGGGGGGGGGGGGGGGGGGGGGGGGGGGGGGGGGGGGGGGGGGGGGGGGGGGGGGGGGGGGGG
>MU263501.1:0-41852 GCA_020310875.1 Ceratopteris richardii
AGCTCCTATTGGACCTATTGGATTAAGCTAATACCTATACCGTTACGGTTTTCTAAGCGCTAACCCGATTAGGAGCGATAGTTTACCGTTTAGGTATTAGGTTTCGGAACCTTTTAGGTAATAGCAAAGCGCAAACCTAATACCTAACGGTATTAGCTTAAGCAAGACCTTAATGGTCTTCCCTCCGGCCCTTTAAGTTAAGCGTTTTCTTTAACGCGCAAAACCAATAGGTGGGAAACCGGTCCTTTAGGCTACAGCGTTTTCCCGTTACGGCATTTTCTTTAGAAACCGAAACCGTTTCCGTTTCCCAATAGGTTTTCTTTAGCACCAATAGGAAACTAAAGCACCAATAGGACACTAAAGCTTAGGAAAAGCCCCTTAAAGTTAAGGTGCTATGCCAGCGATGTTGGTCTTGTTTTGTTTTCTAACGCGCAAAACCAATAGGTGCGTAGCGTTTCTTAGGGAAACGGCTAAAGAAAACAAAACCTAAACGGGCTAATACCTATTGGGGCGAAGCTACACCATGTAGTCAAGAAGCAAAACCATTCAGTCAAGAAGCTTGACCATGAAGGCTTAAGCAAAACCATGTAGTAAAGAAGGACCATGTTGGTCTTGTCTTGTCTTGTCTTGTCTTGCTACAGCTCGCTTAACTTTTAGGCTACAGCGTTTTCTTTACTTTCTCTTCGCTTAAGCCTAATCGGGCCTTATGGAGCGATAGTTTACCGATAGGTAAACGATAGAAAACTAACAGTGAACGTAAACGTAGATAGAAAACCTATACCTAACAGTAAACGCTTCTACGTTAGGTATAGGTATTAGCTTAATCGTTTACTATTAGCTTAATCGTTTACTATTAGCTTAATCCTTTAGGACCCGAAGGGTTAAGCTAATACCTATACCGTAACGGTATTAGCTACACCTAAAGTAAAGGAGCTAAAGAGCCATTCAGTCAAGAAGGGAAGCTATTACCAGTTTTCTTGAGAAGCGATTCAGTCAAGAAGCTACACCATTCTGGTCTTGTCTTGTCTTGCTTAAGCTAATACCGGTTAGGCGCTAAAGAAGACCAACATGGTCTTGTTTTACGCGCTTAGTTTTCGCTTAATCCTACCGGACCTTTAGGCGCCGTTTCCCACCTTATGGTAGGGAAAGCTTTTAGTTTTCGCTTAAGCAAGACCATAATGGTCTTCCCTCCGGGTGGCCCTTTAGGTGTATTAAGCTAATACGCTTAAGCATTCGCTGTAGCCTACATGGTGTAGCTGTAGCCTTCATGGTATTATTAAGCAAGACCAACATGGTGTAGCTAATACCTATAGGCTAAAGCGTAATCGCGCCTTCTTGACTGAATGGTAATAGCTTAAGCCGTTAAGGCGCTAAAGTGTCCGTTTCCCTTAAGGTTTTCTTTAGCACCTTAACGGGTTTGGGCGATAGAAAACGCATAGCGCCTTTATTTTCTTTAGTCTTCGCTACAGCGTTTTCTTTAGCTTTTCTTTAGCCGAAACCGTTTACTTAAGGTTAACTTTAGCACCTTTATTTAGGAAAAGCCCCTAAAAGGCCCACCCGGAGGTGCTATGCAAGCCATGTTGGTCTTGCTTAAGCGGTTTAGCTTAACCTAAAAGTAAGCTAATACCATTCCCTTTACGGTCAACTCCCGATTCCCTTTACGGTAAACGCTTACCCGTTAGGTTTTGTAAACGAGCTAAAGAAAACGTTTACAACTCAACTTTAGCTCCATAAGTCAACGTATTAGCATAGCTCCTATTGGCGCTATGCTAATACCTAACGCGCTATGCGTAAACGTAAACGCTTGAACCTAAAAGGCTTTTTAGGAAGAGGAAGGGCAATGATAACGAATCTGACAGTAGGAGATGAATAAATGAGATGATATCAGATGAGAGAGCTTTCTCTCTCTCGCCTAAAACAGTTGTTTTCTCGTTGAAATAACTACTGTAAAAGCCACTTCGCCGCGTAAACGTTTACCTAATCGTAGAAGCTAATACCTATTGGCTACAGCTAATACCTATTGGGCCGAAGGCTTAAGCAAGACCATGTTGGTCTTCTTTAGCGCAAGACCAACATGGTGTAGCTTCTTTACTACATGGTCTTGTTTTACGCGGTTTTGCTAATACCTATTGGCTACAGCTAATACCTATTGGGCCGAAGGCTTAAGCAAGACCATGTTGGTCTTCTTTAGCGCAAGACAAGACCTTAATGGTCAAGCTTCTTTACTACATGGTGTAGCTTCTTTACTACATGGTCTTGTTTTACGCTAAAGTTTTGCTAATACCTAACGTAGAAGCTAATACCGATAGGAGCGAGAGTAGACTGAGTTGTAAACGTCAACGGTAAACGGTTTTGCGTTTAAGCTAATACGTTTACAACACTATAGCAGCGAAACCCGTAAAGGTCCGGTAGGATTAAGCTAATACCGTTTACGTTTACTTAAGGTAAACTCTCCTTTACGGTAAACGCAAAACCGAAAACGTTTACTGTTAGGCGAGTTTCCCGGGTGCTAAAGAAAACCTATTGGGCCGGAGGGAAGACCATTAAGGTCTTGCTTAAGCTAATACCAAAACCTAAACGCGAAAACTTTCGCTTAAGTAATGGTGTAGCTGTAGCAAGACCAACATGGTTAAGCTTTAGCCTTTAAGGTGTAGCGTTTACCGTTACGGTATAGGTATTAGCTACACCTTAAAGGCGCTAAAGAGACCATGTAGGGCTACAGCTACACCAACATGGTCCCGGAGGGAAGACCATGTAGGGAATGCTTAAGCGTTTACCTATACCGTTACGGGTAAGCTAATACCAGGCTACAGCGAAAACGCTACACCTAACCCGACGAAGGCTTAAGCGAGCGATTAAGTCAAGAAGCTTGACCATGAAGGCTACAGCTACACCATGTAGGTCTTGTCTTGTCTTGTTTTGTCAACTTTAGCCCAAACCCTACCCGGGACACTTTAGCTTAAGGTTTTACGCTAAAGAAAACCTAAAAGGCCCCGGAGGGAAGACCATTAAGGTCTTGCTTAAGCTACACCAACATGGTCCCGGAGGGAAGACCATTACCCGATTTGACCTGAATGGTCTTGTCTTGGAATGCGCTAAAGAAAACTTTAGCGCCTTCGCTACAGTTTGAAATTTGATCATCCCGGGAAATTCAGTCCATTTTCATTGGCAGGGGGAACTGCCAAATGAATGAGTTCCGATTTGGACCTTTTCAGTACCTTCTTCAGTCCTTCGTAAGTTAGAAGCTAAAGTCGAAAACAACACGTAAACGCGGAGCACCTTGCAGTTCGCTCGCTGCTAACTTCAGTCCAAATGACCGAGCCGAAAACAACACGTATTAGCTTCGATTCACCCAAGTTTCGCTTAGCTCCTAACTTGTTTCGCTTAGCTCCTAACTTGTTTCGCTGCAACGCTTCGACGCTTGTTGAGCTGCGGGTTCGTTCCTCGGCGGTATTAGCTTCGATTCACCCGCAGAAAGGCTTAGCTTCTAACAAGTTTCGCTTAGCTCCGATTCACCCGCAGTTAAGCTTAGCTTCGCCCCATAAGTCCTTCGTAAGGTGTGGGCAGTTCCCCTCCGTAATCTCTCCACCCGCCGCCAGCAGCCAACGATGTTGAATCGCTGTTCCCCTGGCTGGGCTTTCTTTCTCCTCAACATAGCGTATACGGTTTCATCTGAAGACGAATACGGTCCGAACAACGGCAAAGGCGAATCAACCCCGGAAAGCTCTTTTCCGTTAGGGTTAAAGCTCTCTATCTCTATCTAACTTTTTCTTAAAGCTCTTAAGCCGCCGCCCGCCGCCGCTTTTAAGGCAGTTTAGCTTAGCTCCTAACTTGTTTCGCTTAGCTCCTAACTTGTTTCGCTTAGCTCCGAGGCTTCTAACTTGTTTCGCTTAGCTTCGAGGCTCTTTAGCGCAAGACCTTAATGGTCTTCCCTCCGGGCCTTTTCTAGGCTAGGTAATAACTTTCTCATCGGAAGGGTGGCCGAGTGGTTTAAAGTGTAGCACTGGAAATGCTATGTAGACTATTGTTTACCGAGGGTTCGAATCCCTCCCCTTCCTTGCCATAATCGTGAGATACACTTTCTCCGAAGGGGATAATTCGGGTTAGTCAACTTCAATAATGAATGTGCGGGAGTCCAGTTCAATTATATGGACTTCCAGGGAGGGGCCTAGCGTGCGTGCTCTTAGAGGTTTACCTTAATGAAATGACCTACAAGTCGGGATCACCTTTCTCATTAACCGGGTGACCCGTGGAATTGAGTAGTATTTCAGTCCGCCGGTCGGAAAAAGACAACGGAAAAACAACGCTTCTCTCCGCTGCTTCGCACCTTTCGCGTACTACGCTTGCCAGCCAGCAGAGGAAAACCTTGATTTACGGATCGCGTAGCTCAGGCTTCCGAGTGAGGGGAAGTTCGCGTACTACGCTTGCCTTTATTGATTTACGGATCGCGTAGCTCAGGCCGTCCAACACCATATTCAACAAGTCTAATCTGGTGTCATAATCTCCGAATTCATCGATCACCCAGAGATCGTATTTCCTCTTAGACGCACCCGTAAAGTCATTCATTAGTTCTACGAGATACGAAGTAGACATCTAAGAATTCATTCGTTTCGCCTTTGTTTGTCTTTTTTTTCATAGTAAAATAGGAGCTAGGCTAGATTGATTGGATCCTGCATGCAGCACATCTCACCACTCCGCACGCAACGTCTTCAGTGAAGAGAACAAATAACAGGGATGGGGGCTTAAGAATCCTCCACCTCCGGTTCTTCCGGTGCCGGCAGGGGAAATAGCTCAGTTGGTTAGAGTGCTGGTCTGTCACGCCAGAAGCCGCGGGTTCGACTCCCGTTTTCCCCGTTAGATTATGCCAGTCCTAAGTCAGAGTTGATGATATCCGAGTTCTCAGGCGGTTGCTGATCTTCTCTCCTAAGAGATTTCCGAACAGCTATACCGAATCTAAGACTCCGTGATAGAGAACTATGAATAATAGAAACACTTCAATGAACAGTAGAAGGCAACGTCTTGTCAGAACGGGGAGATGCATGCATCATGTCTGTTTCTTCTGGTTTCAATGCGCATTGGTTGGTTCTTGCTTGATATTTATAGCCTAAGCTGTTTAGGAGTGGATTTGAACCACTGACCTAAGGATTTTCAGTCCTTTGCTCTAACCAACTGAGCTACCTAAACTAGTTGAAAACTCACTACCAACTATTCCCCCATGGTGTTATTTCGCCATGCATGACGCTTCTAACTTGCCCCACCTGTCAATTGCGGATAACGGGAATCGAACCCATATCTTCTGCTTGGAAGGCAGATGGTCTACCGTTAATCTATATCCGCCTAAGTGTCCCGTAAGAAAGAGATCGTTCGGTGCATGCAGACCGTGGGTGAGCGGAAACCCACCCTTGCAGGTATGTATATCCTGGGTGGGGGTTGGCCTCAAGATGGAACGAACCGAATAGTTAGGAAAACGGTCATACAAGTAGCGCCATTCCATTATACGTGGTTATGTAGTTACGGTTAACGACGTTCTCGGAGACCTACCTGATAACTAACATTCGTTAGTGGAGCTGCTAAAACGAGAGAATAATGATACCCAATATACTCTAAGGAAGGAAGGTGGGAAAAGTCATTATTCTTTTTTGGCAGAGAAAACAGTAAACTAAGCTTCGCTTAAACGAAAACCCGGTCAACTAAGCGAAAAGTTAGCAGCGATTAATTCTACGTTTACAACATGTATTAGCATAGCCGAAAAGGTATTAGCTAATACGTTTACAACTCAGTAAACGCTTCGCCCTCGCTTCGCGGATTAAGAGGCTTAAGGCTTAATTAAGCCTAAACGTTAGTAAACGAGGCCTCTGCTTCGCGGAGCAGTTGAGCTTAGCTTCGATGAAACCGCAGAGTATCCTCTGCTTCGCACCTCCTCTGGGAATGAATTTTGTAACGTAACCGCTGTGGTTGCTGCCAACGCGTCGAGGATCCCCTATTCTAGAGATGACGGGGTCAGGCCTGTTAGGTCCAAAGTTGTATGCCACTAGTTGTGGTGCTGATAGACTTACTACTTCAGCGCCGTCATTGAACATCGCAAGCTGAGATCTCTTTTCTGTATATTGCCTACACCAGAAGCGGGAATGTATACCTCCAACGACTCACTCCGAAGGAACCATAGGCTTTTCATTGGCTAGGGGAGCCTTATCAATGCATAGGTAGCACTTCAACTCCCCGTTTCCGGCACGCTCTAGTCCCAAGAGTTGAGTCCCTCGACGTCACCACGTCAGACGATAATTTCTTTGATTCCCGTCTCTCATTTGGTAAGCCAGATACTCTGTGGACCGTAGAAGCAGTCCGGTGCATTTTGTCGCACTTCCATCACCTTCGTGAAAGAGCGCACTCCAATACCATTAATGTCCAATAGCTTTAATAGTAATGGCCGGATCTACCACCTGGTCCATCGAATAGAGTAAGACAAAGGATGGTATAGCAATAAACATCGAAACGAAACTGGGAAGAATGGTCCAAATGATCTCTATAGTAGTTCCGTGAACCATTTTTGAAGGAATGGGGTTTCTTCAATAATGGAGATGCCATAAAGTGCGGATCAATATCCATAATACAAAGATCAAAATAATGATTAAGAAGACCGGAATATCGTGATGCGGGTCAATTATTCCTTACATCATAGATATGGCTGCGTCCTAAAATCCCAATTACCAAGGTTCCGCGGCGTCACGAGGAGCAATTAGAACAAATAGCTACCAAAAAGAAAGGGGTTCTCGAAATCGAAACCATTCCCCGCAAAACAAACTGCGGAGCTTCGCCGCAGAGTTAGCAGCTAAGCGAAGCTTGTTTGTTTAGAATTGCAGGTGCAATGGACATTTTCATTCTCTAAGAAGCTTTCACCTTCTTTCTCACAAGCTCCCATGGATATTAAGAACAGACCTCTTCACGAAAAACAGAACAAGAATAAAAGAAAGCAGAACGAGCTTTTTTGGTTAATTATTCCCCAGTGTGATCTGTTAGTCCTAAGCAATATCTGCAGAACGACCCGCGCAACTAAACTAATGACGCGAACTTTAACCTGGATGGAGCGGACAGCAAAAAAAGAGATCGTCGCAATCTTTCCTTGCCTGCCAATAGCTGGGATGTTCAGCCAAATCTCAGGCCTTGATAGAAGGGTGGGGTGGCTACCTTCCCGCAAAAGCAAAAGGCCCGGATTAACGTAGGACGAACAATGACTGAGTGTAAGTAAGCCTCGTTGCCCGACAATCGACGGTGCTGACCGCACCTACGGGACTCGTTATCGTAATACGGGAGGGAGTAAGGCAGTGACAACTTGGGGATTGTCATTGAGCGTCCCTTGTCGCCCGAGAGAAGTAAGTTATCGACGGCTCTTCTCTTCCAGGACGGACCATCTACGCTCGCGGCATCCCCCACGAAGTGTAGCTCACGTCCAAGATCCGGTTGGGGAACGGGGCAACGCCCATAAGCTCCGGAAACGGAAGGCCTGCCAGGCTGTATGCTCCTAGAAGTAGGATTCTTCACCAAGCTCCAGGGCTTACATGGGGACCCATTACCTTTTAGGAGTGTAGGTGACAGCAATTCATACGATACGTAAAGTCTTCAAACTCTAAATACCGTCTTAACTGTCTCTGTCTGCAATTTAGAGTGAACTCATACCATAGCTAAAAACTCATACCATAGCTAAATACGGTACGGAGACGCCAGCATGACGGGAAGAGCCGTATGAGATCATCAGTCTCATGTACGGTTCGGGAGCCAAGCTTATGCAGCAATGTCAGAGCTTAGGGTAACTGCATAATTCCAGTTCCACTTTACTACGTGAAGGCGCTCTATAATCTTTAGTGAAGCTATTACGATACGGAAATAAAAGGCATGATGGGAACAAGGGGTTAATCAAACTGTTACGCTCACAGAATATGATCTTGGTGAATACAGGACTGAAAACTCCTGTAATCCTTTTAAAACATGAAGTGACAGCTGGGGTGCCAATTACCAAACAAGCAAGGTATAATTTTGTTGGAATCGAAGAGTCGACTCTGGAAAAAGTGGGGGAGCTTCGTGAACCAAGACTAATTTTTTTGCCAGAGCCGCGAGGAGGAGTAGAGGCGCCGCCGAAAAGCAGCAGCTGGGTAAGAGAGATCTGCGGGGACCCGACGACGAGATCTCTCAATAATCCTTATTTCTTCGGCAGAAATAGCACCATCTTGGCCAACCCAAGAATGGCCGTAGTGGGTCGAAGGCCCACCCGGGTAGATAGGTCCGCTCCAAGGCATACGCCATCATGTTTACGGGAGCTAGAGAAAGTCGGCGGGTTAAGGAACCTCTGCGCACCAACGTCATGGATGCCGAACTACCTTAACTAAATCTATGGCACGAACCAGGTCAATCCAAAACATAAAAATTACCAACCGTATTCCTTACTTTTGGACAGAGATCCACCACTCAAAGCGGTGGAGAACGCCCAATCGCACCGCCGCCCCACCTCAGCTATGTTAGGTTAGACGTTGGATAGCCTCCTAGCAGACTGGATTAACCAAGTCTAAGAGGAACGAACGGAAAACTTTACTTATGGGCGAGGCCTTCCTTTCTATGGATAGAGCGAATCCTGACCCTTGAACGTCATCCCGGCGGAGGAGATCGTTCTCGAAGCACTGAGGATGATCTTGGAAGTGGTATATGAACCGGCATTCAGCAAAATGTCGCACGGGTTCCGATCGAGAAAATCGTGTCGTACTGCGCCTAAAAGCATACGCACCAAGTTCAAAGCCGCTATATGGGCAATGAAAGGAGGCACAAGCAACTGCTACGACACCATCAATTCGCGTATACTACCCGAAATCATGGGAAGAAGGATCGGAGACAACAACTCGATGAGACTTATCTAAGGAACACTACGCGCGGGCAAATGCAAATTCAACACCGCAACAAAGGCAGCTTGTCGGCAAGGGCCCCGACGAAGGTGGCCCGCAAAAAACAAAGAGATTCTGCAGGTGCAGGGAAATCACATATCCCCGATACTAGCAAGTATCTATTATAACGAGCTCGATTGACGGGTGATAGATAAAATCCGGAGATTTCACCGTGGCGGGGACAGGCCCGTAGGATGGGAAACGCGAAGCGTTTTCTGGGAAAAAAAGAGCAAGTGGATAAACCTCACCTTCAGGCTAAAGTACGCTCGGAAAAAGGGACAGGCTTAACAGGTAGCGGAATTGGTTTGTCGGCGAAAAGAGACACCCGCTACGAGAATGAACGACAAGGACTTCCGACGATTAAAACATGTTCGTTACGTAGACAATTCTCTCATCGGAGTTACCGCTCCACTATCAAAGGCAAAGCGGCCAGAGGCGGAAATGGCAGAGCTCTCGAGAGAGCGCTCAGAATGGAAGGGAAATACACAAATTACTCATCTGTGCAGCGGAGAAACCCCATTTTTGGAAACAACCATTAGCCTGAAGGACACTCATATCGAGCGGGGCTCCGAGCAAAGAATCAGCTCTATTATATGAAAACCAATAATTGCGTCCGTCTACATGAAAGCTTCTGTAGATAGGGTAATCACTAGACCGTACAAGATACACGTGCCCTCATGAGAGGGGGAATCTGTGACAGCACTGAAGGGGAACAGCCACGACTAAATCATATAGTATTACAACTATGTCATTATGGGCTTTTTTCGTTATCATTCTTTCGCAGATAATTGGTTGGATTTCTCGTCACGTCCCGGGCTGTTCATTTACTTGAGTCGTGTATGTACTTTGGCAGCCAGACTGAAGTCCAGGCCCCGGACACTATTTCGCAAATATGGTGAGTGCCTAGCAAACATTGTAAATATACCGATCAAAGACAGAGAGTTGTTGGGGATCAACCGCTTATCTAGGCTGCAGAAAACGGTGGTATGGAGCGCACTAGAGAGGGCAGTCAGGTTGCATACCTAATACGCAAATGCGAGCAAGGCCAGGAAAGACATCTTAGAGACGTACTTTATACCTTAATAGATGGAAGGTAATCCGCCGAGGTGCCGAGGTCCTTATTTAAAAAAAGGGGGAAAATGCCTGAATGAAAAACGCTGCTAACTTTACGGATGTGGAGCAGTAGTTAATAAGTCGTTCCATCTAACATGTCCGCCCCTCATGAAGGAATGAATAGCTACGTTCACCAAATGACAAAGAACTCACTCCCAAGAATCCTGCTGAAAGTGGTGATTAAGCGTCAGCCTTTTCTTAAGATTGAAAACGAGCGAAAATGAATGAAATGAACAAATATTTCCAACGCAAAAGCAACGGAAGGTAGAGAAACCTTTTCTTATTGGCTATCCGGTCGAATTACTGCAGCCTGTTTAGTTGTCATTTTTATCATAACCAATGTTTTAATTTTGATTTCGGTGTTGAATTCTCTGTTATTTTGGTATATTCACATGGGAATGGAAGAGACCCTGGCAGATCATGTTCACCACGAAGTCATATGAAATCGGATTTCGATTCTCCTTAGACTCTTCCTATTAGTTGCCATCAAAGACTTCCGCTTGTTTTTCGCCGCCGCCCTTTAGCAGAAAGAACAGAAAGCAGGTTCAATCAATCAATCTGCGGGGTGGCCTTGCACCCCCCGTTCTCTGTCTTTACACGCAACTCGATGGGGCGAAGCTAATACCGTTTACCCAATAGGAGCGATAGTTTACCGTTTAGGTATTAGAGCTATTACGCGTAAAACAAAACAAGACAAGACCAACATGGTCCTTCTTGACTACATGGTTAAGCTAATACCATGTTAGGCTTAAGCGTAATCGCCTAGCCCCTTCTTGACTTCATCGCCGCTGTAGCTTCACCATAATGGTCTTCTTTCGCTGTAGCAAGACAAGACAAGACCAACATGGTTTTGCTTCTTGACTACATGGTTTTGCTTCTTGACTGAATGGTCTTCCCTCCGGGCCTAACATGGTCAAGCTTCTTGACTGAATGGTAATAGCTTAAGCCTTAAAGGGCTAATACCTATTGGCTACAGCTACACCATGTAGGGAATGCGCTAAAGAGACCATGTTGGTTAAGCTACAGCAAAACCATGTAGGCTACAGCTACACCATGTAGTAAAGAAGCTTGACCATTAAGGTCTTGTCTTGTCTTGCTACAGCTACACCATGTAGTAAAGAAGCTTGACCATTAAGGTCTTGTCTTGCTTAAGCGTTTTCTTTAGCGCTGGCTTAAGCTAATACCTATTGGCTACAGCTAATACCTATACCTTTACGGTCAACTTTAGCCGCTAAAGAAGACCGGGTCTTGCGCTAATTCGCTTTAGCCCCATAGGTTTTCTTTAGCCCTAATACTTTAGGTAAACTCCCGTTTACCTATCGTTTAAGTTAAGCATTCCAAGACAAGACAAGACCAACATCGCGCTTAAGCCTGGTTTTCTACGCTGTAGCCTTCACCTTTAGGTTTTCTACGCTGTAGCCTTCACCTTTAGGTGTAGCTAATACCTTAAAGTCAAGGCGCGCAGCGACCATGAAGGTGAAGCTACAGCTACACCATGTTGGTGAAGGCTTAGCGATAATGTAGGCTACAGCTACACCATGTAGGTCTTGTCTTGCTACAGCGATAATGTAGGCTACAGCTACACCATTATGGTCTTGTCTTGCTACAGCGATAATGTAGGCTACAGCTACACCATGTTGGTGAAGGCTTAGCTTAACCATGTTGGTCCCGATAATAAGGGAAGACCAACATGGTCTTGTCTTGCTACAGCGTCTTCTTTAGCGCCAGGTCAAGCTTCTTGACTACATGGTGTAGCTAAGATAGCGCCTTTTAGGTGTAGCTAATACCTATTGGGAAGGGAAGACCATGAAGGTGAAGCTACAGCGGTTTAGCTTAAGCCTAAACGGGCTAATACCGTTTAGGTTTTGGTATTAGCTTAAGCAAAATAATGGTAATAGCTGTAGCAAGACAAGACCATGTTGGTCAAATCGGGTAATGGTCTTCCCTCCGCTTTTAGCGTAATAGCTTAAACGATTAGGTAAACGTAAACTAACCTATACCTAAAGGTATTAGCATAGCACGTAAACGGTCAACGGTGAATCGAAGCGTATACCGTTTACGTTTACTTTAGTTTTCTAACGTAGTTTACCTTTACGGTATTAGCTTCGCCCCTATGGTGCCGTTTACCGGTAACGGAGCTAAGCCGCAGCGCCCCATAAGTAAACGTTTTCGATGAAGCGTTTACCTATTGGGTTTTCGGGTTAGTTTACGTGTTGTAAACGTAGTTAGTTGACGTTTACAACTCAGTCAACTATCGCACCGTATGGGGCGTAGCGTTTACCTTATGGAGCTTACTAATACTGAGTTGTAAACGTAAACGGTCAACGGTGAATCGGAGCGTATACCGAAAACGAAAACTTATGGGGCGAAGCTTAGCTCCTAACGGGCTAAAGAAAACGCTGTAGCAAGACAAGACCTACATGGCTTGCTACGCACCTTCTACATGGTCGCTGCGCGCCTTGCCCTTTATGGTTTTCTTTACGATAGGTGCTATGCAAGCGATTAAGCTATTACGCTGCGCGTAAAACCTATACGGGTAAGCTAATACCTATTGGCTTAAGCTAATACCTATACCTTTACGGTCAACTTTAGCCCTGTTTTACGCGTAAGTTTCGCCCCTTCGGGCCTTTAGGTGCTAAAGAAAACGCTGTAGCAAGACAAGACCTACATGGTCCTTCTTGACTACATGGTGTAGCTGTAGCATTCGCTGTAGCCTTCATGGTTTTGCTTAAGCCTTCATGGTAATAGCTCGCTTAAGCATTCCCAATAGGTAATATGTTGCATTCCCAATAGGTAATATGTTGCATTCCCAATAGGTAATAGCTTAAGCATTCCCAATAGGTAATAGCTTAAGCATTCCCAATAGGTAATAGCTCGCTGTAGCAAGACAAGACCTACATGGTCCTTCTTGACTACATGGTGTAGCTGTAGCTTCACCAACATGGTAATATTAAGCAAGACAAGACAAGACAAGACCAAGGCTTCGCCCCTTACCAACATGGTTTTGCTTCTTGACTGAATCGCTTCTCAAGAAAACGGTAATAGCTTGCATACGCACCTTCTTGACTGAATGGCTCTTTAGCTCAAGACCATGTTGGCTAGCTGCGCTCCTTGACTTTACAACATGGTTTTCTTTAGCCCGATAGGCTTAAGCGGTTAAGCGAAAACCGATAGGCTTAAGCGGTTAAGCTAATACCTAAAGGGAATCGGGCGAACGCTCGTTTACCGTTACGGTTTTCTAAGCGCCCGTTAAGGTTTGGCGGCGTTTTCTTTTCTTTAGCGCTTTCCCTACCCGGGAAACGCATAGCGCCTTATGGAGCGATAGTTTACGTTTACCTTTACGTGCTATGCTAATATTTAGGTAAACGTAGTTCGCTAATACCTATACCTAAAGGTATTAGCTCCTACCATAAGGTATAGGTATTAGCTACGCTCCATAAGGCCCGATTAGGCTTAAGCGGTTAGGGGCGTAAGTTTACGTTTACCTAATCGGGACTGACTCCAAAAGTAAACGTAGTTCGCTTGCATAGCACCTTAAGTAAACTAAGCGCTAACCCTAATACCTATCGGTATTAGCTTAACCGTTTACTTAAGGGTATTAGCTAAGCACGCATAGCGCTTTAGGTATTAGCTTAAGCCTGCCTAACAGTAAACGTTTTGCGCTAAAGTAAACGCTTAACCTTAACGGTAAACTAACCCGCCGTTTACCTTAACGATTAAGCGTTTACTAATACCTTTACGGTATTAGCTCCGATGAACCGTTTACAACACGTATTAGCGTTTACCTAACGTAGATAGAAAACATGTTGTTTTCGATTAAGCGTTTACGTTTACTTTAGGCGTTATGCGAGCGCACCTATTGGCGCGTAGCGTTTAGTTTACCTTTAGGTGAACGGTAGGTATTAGCTTCGATTCACCGTTTACAACACGTATTAGCTTGAACGCTACGCGCCTAACGTAGATAGAAAACCGTTTACTTATGGTGCTTAGCTAATACCCTTAAGCGAGCTTAGCTAATACCCTTAAGCGATAGAAAACTAAAGTAAACGTAATAGCTTAATCGTTAGGTAAACGTAAACGCGGTTTAGAAAACGTTTACTTATGGAGCTATGCTAATACCGTTAAGGACCCCGTTTACCTAAACGTTTAAGCTATTACGCTGTAGCCAGCGCTAAAGAAAACGCTGTAGCAAGACCAACATGGTGTAGCTGCGCTCCTTTACTTTAGGTATTAGCTTCTACGTTTAGGGAATGAAAGAAAACCGTATAGGTTTTGGTAAACGCTTAAACGTTTAGGTATTAGTGCTTAGCTAATACCCTGGCTAAAGTTGACCGCTTCGCCCCTGTAGGTATTAGCTACACCTAAAGGTAAACGGTATTAGCATAGCACGATTAGGGTCGCTCCTTTAGGTAAACGCAAAACCGTTTACGTTTACAACTCAGTCAACTATCGTTTACAACTCAGTCAACTTTAGCTCCATAAGGTCAACTTTAGCCCCATAGGTAAACGTTTTCCCGTTTACTAACGGTATTAGCTTCATCGCCTTTAGGTAAACGCTTAATCCTTTAGGGGGAGTTTACCTAAAGGTTTTGGTATTAGCTAAGCACGTTGACTGTTAGTATTAGCTTGCATAGCACCTTTATGGTATTAGCTACGCACCTTTATGGTTTTCTAAACCGTTTACTAACGGTATTAGCTTCATCGCCTTTAGGTAAACGCTTAATCCTTTAGGTCCTTAATTCGCACGTTGACTGTTAGTATTAGCTTGCATAGCACCTTTATGGTATTAGCACGCATAGCACCTGGGCTTACTACTCCTCGAATAACCTAGACTGATGAGGCAGACTAGGGAAAACAGGATAGGATTGGGGGTTGGACCTAAAAGTTAGCTGACTCCATGGCCAAACTGTCGCCAAAGCGTAAGAGTCAAAGCAAGTACTTTCTTTAGCCCGCCGGCCACCTCGACAAAGGGGCTTGGAGAAAGAATTGGAATTTGGTTGGGGGAACGAACTTGGTAAGATCATGCCTCACTGCTTAGTGAGATGTTCCCATCTTGATCTCTTTTTTACTTTCCAGCGGCGTTTTACCACCAAACTTTTGCGACTGCTGAATGAGTAAGCACTCTTTGTTTTCGACTTACAGCCACTCCTTTATCTGTCTTCCCGTAACCGAATTAGCTCTTCCGGAAAAGGCAGTACCTTACGTGACATTTCGATCGGGCACTAGTAATTATTTCGTTTACTGTTTGTTTTCTAAACGTTTACTTGTTTTTTCGGGGTGAGATACTCTTTCCTTCGAAAACAACACGTATTAGCATAGCACCTTTCTCCGCCGTATCGGCCAGGCCCCAAGGCATATTATTAATGAATGATTGCCCGCAGCTGTATGTAACCCTCTCGGCATAGGCCTTACGCTTGAGAGAGAGCTTCGGTACATCTCTTTCGGGGGGGTGAGTCCGTAAACCTTAACGTAGTTAGTTGACCGTAAAGGTATAGGCGCTTAGTTGACTGTAACGGTATTAGTGCTAAAGAAAACCGTAACGCGCTAAAGATTAAGCTATTACGTTTACAACACGTAAACTTTAGCTCCATAAGGTAAACGGGTTAGAAAACTTTAGCGCAAAACAAAACAAGACCAACATCGCTAGCATAGCACCTTAAGCCTTTAAGGTAAGTTGACTGAGTTGTAAACGTTTTCTAACGCGCAAAACCAATAGGGTGAAGCGAAACCCGTAAAGGTATTAGTGCTATGCTAATACCCCGCTAACTAAAGGCGCTAAAGAAGACCGGGTGCGCTAATTCGCTGTAGATTCCAAGACCAACATGGTTTTGCTTAATTAACCAACATGGTCTTCTTTAGCGCATTCCCTACATGGTGTAGCTGTAGCTTCACCTACATGGTCTTCGCTGCTAGCCTTCATGGTCTCTTTAGCGCAAGACCAACATGGTGTAGCTGTAGCTTCACCTACATGGTGTAGCTACGCGCAAGACAAGACCATGTTGGTCAAAGCTTCTACATGGTCTTCCCTCCTTAATGGTTTTCTTTAGCCGTTTCCCTTAACGGGCAAGGAGGGAAGACCAACATGGTCGCTAAAGTGTCCGTTTCCCTAACAACTTTAGCATTTAGGGAAACGGACACTTTATTTATTTATTAAGGCTGCGTGCTAAACCCGTAAAGGTATTAGTGCGTTAGTTGACTGAGTTGTAAACGTTTTCTTTAGCGCTTAGTTTACCTTAACGGTATTTAGCGCCTTTTTTATTTAGGGAAACGCGCATTCCCTTCATGGTCGCTGCGCGCCTTGACTTTAAGGTGCTATGCTAATACCTATACGGTATTAGGGCTAAAGAAAACCGTAAAGGTAAACGTAGTTGACCGTATGGAGCGAAGCGTTTACGTTTACAACTCAGTCAACTTTCCAAAAGTAAACGTTTTCGAGCGCACGCAGCTAATACCGTAAAGGGTTAAGCGAAAACCTACCGGTCCTTTAGGTGTAGCTAATACCTATACCGTTACGGGTAAGCTAATACCAGGCTACAGCGTATTAGCTTAACCGTTTAGGCTTAAGCGTTTTCTTTAGGTTAGGCTTAATTTTCGATGAAGCGTTTACCGTATAGGGAATCGGGTTAGTTGACCGGTTAGGCGCTTAGCTAATACCCTTCAAGGAGGGAAGACCATTATGGTAAAGCTACAGCGAAAACTTTACTAACCGGTAAACGACCTAAAGGCTTAAGCTAATACCCTTGAAGGCTTAAGCTATTACCATGAAGTCAAGAAGGAGCGGCGATGTAGGGGCGAAGCAAAACCATGTTGGTGAAGCTAAAGAGACCATGTTGGTTTTGCTACAGCTACACCATGTTGGTTTTGCTACAGCTACACCATGTTGGCCCGGAGGTGCGTAGCAAGCCATTAAGGTCTTGTCTTGCTACAGCTACACCATGTTGGTCTTGTCTTGTTTTGTTTTACGCGAAAGTTGACCGTTAAGGCTTAAGGCCCGAAGGTGCGTAGCATGTTGGTCTTGTTTTGTTTTGCGGCGTTTTCTTGACTTTCCCTACCATAAGGTGGGAAACTTAAGCGCCTATAGGCCGGGGCGAACGCACCGTTAGGTCAACTCTCGTTTACCTAACGGTCAACTCTGCGCTTCGCCCCTTTCATTTTGCGCTAAAGTTTACGTTTACCGTAAAGGGAGCGGCGAACGCACCTATTGGGAAAGCGCTTAGTTGACTGTAACGGTAAACGTAAACGGTATTAGCTCCGCCCGCCCCTTTTCGCGTGATTTTCATTCAAAAAATGAATGAAAAACTTTCTATCTACGTTGACTTTAGTTTTCTAACGTAGTTTACCTTTACGGTATTAGCTTCGCCCCTAACAGTATTAGCATAGCACCTACGAAGGAAAGGGAAGGCACCGAGTAGGTCAGGGGATGGGAATGCAGAACCGGGGAAGAATGTTTGATTTGAGGCTTTAGCAGCAGCCAAAAGAAGACGTTTACTGTTTAACAGTTTTCGCTAATACGTTTACAACACTATAGCAGCTAATACGTGTTGTTTTCGGGCTATGCTAATACTGTTAGGTAAACGTAAAAAGTAAACGTTTACTTCACTTTTCGCTAGTTTACAACACGTTTTCGCTTTTACGTTCACTGTTAGTATTAGCTTCGCCCTTTTATTTGCATATTATCGCGTGCGTATCTTCCTGATGGTCCTTCGAAAATCTATAGCATTCTGCTAGAATACATCCTGTCTCTTCACTTTAGTACTTTTATGTATAGTTAAGACTATAGCCCCGATCATGGCTACTAATGAGATCAGACTAGACACCAGGAACGGAACCGAATAGTTGGTATAAAGTAAATTGCCCAATGTTTCCAAATTAGTCCAACTTTAGATTCTTTCAGCATAAACCGTATATCTCAGAGAGGTTTTATTCAAATTAGTTGGTAGTATTGGAATGTAATCATTGTCTAGGATGACAAAGATTTCCAACCGGAAAATCAGTCCAATGATACCACCTACTGGGAAGTAGCGCAATATATTCTCATGAATTTCTGCTATTTTGGTATCTGGCATCATCACTACAAATGAAAGTGACACAGCAATCGCGCCTATATGAACTACTAAGAAGATCATAGCGAAGAAGTCAAGACCTGACAAGGGAAGTAAACCTGAAGTATTGCGGGGAACAGGGATGAAAAAAAGAACGGAATGGACGGGGTTTTTAGCACGTATGACCGTAACAGCAGAGACTAAAGCCATGCCTGGGGAAACATCAAAGAGTAGCATGGTTTTTTTGTTTCCCTCTCCTATTTATATTAGTGGCAGTTTGTTTTTTTTGGTCTAAAGTTTAGGTTTTTTCGTTAAGGCTCTCGATACGAGAACCGGTGCATATGGCCGGAGAACCAAAGGTTCGAGATGGATTCGGCCGGGGTGAGAACCGGCGTGTTGGCATTAACAATCATGCTCTCATCTTGAAAATCAGTCGTTACGGGGTCAGTGAGCTAGCTCGTAGCGTTGAGAGGGTTTACCTAACCTTTTAGAGGATGAAAGAATAAAGCAACGAGGAGCGGCTTAGCAGCTAAACTGCGGAGCTTAGCAGCTAAACTGCTCCGCTTAGGCGTTGCTAAACTGCGGAGCGCTTAGAAAACTAAAGTAAACGTTTACAACACAGTATTAGCTACGATTCACCGTTGACGCGAAAACTAAAGCTAAAGAAAACTAAAGTCAACGTAGATAGAAAACTAAAGTAAACGTTCAAGCGTGCGCCCCGCATGCCCCAAAGTAGTTCCAAAGGATACTCGATCGATCGACGGGAGTCCTAAATCCGTAGTGTTAGGACTACGCTTCTACTCGATTCCGCCGACCCGCTTTCTTTTTCGTTGAGGAATATTATTCTCCCTTTAGGCAGGGGGAGAAGCTTTCACGACTTCCCACGGTGTGGCCATTACTCCCAGAAACAGCTGGTTTCACCGTTATGAGCCAGTTATTGAAAAAGCGTTCGCACGCTTGTGGGGCGAAAGGCCGAAGCTCCTTTTCGCTGAACCGCCTGGTCCTTTTGGCGGAACAGAGTCGTAGCTCAAAGAGTCACCCCTAGCCACAAGTCATCCCCGTATTTTGCCACATACGTGAGTTCGGTCCTCATCGGCCTCTGTGGAGAGCTCGATTCAACCTGCTCGTGGCTAGATCAATCGGTTTCGGGTCAAATAGAAACAACGAAGATTCAACCTCATTGCGCCTACACCTAATGGCTTAAGCCGCTGTTCCCATTCACTCGCTGACCCATTATGCAAAAGGTACGCCGTTAGGGTAAAGTGCTAGAGCGAGAGCCGACAACGCGAAGCGGTTCGGTTCTATCGAACATTCGTGGCTTTGCCGTGAAGCGCTTTCTCAGCTTCGCTACAGCGCGTTCCATCGAACATTAGTGGCCCGTTTACAACACGTAAACGCTAATACGTTTACTAACGTCAACTCCGTTTACTAACGTAAACGCTAGCTCAGCTTTCTCTTCCGACTGATGGTTTGCACCGGATTTCAGGTGTTCTATTGCACTCCCGATGACGGGGTCTTTTCACTTTTCCCTCACGGTACTTGTGGTACGCTATCGGTCATTGAGGAATACTTAGGCCGCGAGGGTGGTCCCCCGATCATTATTCAAACACGGTATTCGCGTTTTGCGATAGGTTTCAAACTTGTTAGGAAAGATCTACGGGGCTATCACCTTCTTTGGCCAGATCTTCCAACCTTTTCAGAATTCCCAAAGAGGAAGGAAGAAACCCTTCCCCCTACTGCAAGTTCTCCCCCGCACAGGGCCAGGGAAAGCGGCCTAAGCGCGCCTTCCCCTTTCTTTGCCTAATCCGCTTTCGCTCGCTGCTACTAACGGAGTCTCAGTTGATTTCCTTTCCTTTAGCTACAATGATGTTTCAGTTCGCTAAGTCTCTCAAGTCCGAGGCGGAGCCGCTGCACACGGCATGCCCGGCAAGCTTGGATACGGTTTCCCGATTGGAAACCCATGGATCACAGACGGTATCTCCCCATGGCCTTTCGCCTTTGGAAGCGTCCTTCCTTCTCAATGCCCAGGCATCCATCCAATGCATTCTTTTCGATGCTGTAGGAATTGAACCTACCGAACACCGTACAAAATCTTCATGAGTGTTCGATCTGAAACTGAAACACTCAACCTGTGACTGCGTCTTCGCTGCTAATTACGTTTCTAACAAAGAAACTAAGCTTCGATGAACTAAGCAGAAAGGCTTAGCTTCGATGCTTCTAACTTGTTTAGCTTAGCTCCGATCGATTCACCCGCAGTTAAGCTTAGCTCCGCCTAATACGTTTACAACACTATAGCAGCTAATACGTGTTGTTTTCGATTAAGCGCCTAAGAGCTAAAGTTTACCGTTTACCTAACGATTAAGCTATTACGTTTACAACACGTATTAGCTCCTACCATAAGTAAACGTTTAAGCGAACGTAGTTAGGTAAACGTAAACGGTCAACGGGCTATGCTAATACGTTAGTAAACGGTGAATCGATTTTGCAAGTGAAGAGTTTCGGGCGATGATGACACCGCGTGCGAAGCTTGAGGAAGTACTTCCAGCCGAAAACTAGCGTAAACCGTAAACGCTTGAACGTAAAAGCTAATACTGAGTTGTAAACGTTTACAACACTATAGCAGCTAATACCTAACGGTAAACGTGCTTAGCTAATACCCTAACCTAACGTCGGGCTAAAGAAAACGCTTTAGCCCCAAACCCTACCCGGCTTTAGCCGTTTCCCTAACGGGAAACGCTACGCACCTATTGGTTTTGCGCGTTAAGAAAACAAAACAAGACCAACATCGCTGGCATAGCACCTTAACTTTAAGGGGCTTTTCCTAAGCTTTAGTGTCCTATTGGTGCTTTAGTTTCCTATTGGTGCTAAAGAAAACCTATTGGGAAACGGAAACGGTTTCGGTTTCTAAAGAAAATGCCGTAACGGGAAACGCTGTAGCCTAAAGGACCGGTTTCCCACCTATTGGTTTTGCGCTTAAGAAAACGCTTAACTTAAAGGGCCGGAGGGAAGACCATTAAGGTCTTGCTTAAGCTAATACCGTTAGGTATTAGGTTTGCGCTTTGCTATTACCTAAAAGGTTCCGAAACCTAATACCTAAACGGTAAACTATCGCTCCTAATCGGGTTAGCGCTTAGAAAACCGTAACGGTATAGGTATTAGCTTAATCCAATAGGTCCAATAGGAGCTAAAGTTTACGTGTTGTAAACGTAAACGCTTAATCGATTAGGCCCGAAGGGAACGGTAAACGTAAACGTTCGTAGTTTAAGCTAATACCTAACCGGTCAACTAACCCGAAAACCGGTTACCGGTATTAGCTTAAACGAAAACGAAAACAACACGATTAAGCGTTTACTGTTAGGTAAACGTAAACTAACCTATACCTAACGTAGAAGCGTTTACTGTTAGGTATAGGTTTTCTATCTACGTTTACTTTAGTTTTCTAACCGAAAACGTTTACTTTAGGTGCTATGCAAGCTTAATCGCTCCGTTACCGACTTTAGCCGATTCCCTAACCGGTATTAGCATAGCACCAATAGGAGCTAAAGAAAACTGAGTTGTAAACGTAATACGCTTAATCGTTCACCCGGTATTAGCACGTTTAAGCTAATACCATTAAGTAAACGTATTAGCGTAAACGTTTACTGAACGTATTAGCTCTATCTACGTTTACAACACTATAGCAGCTTCTACGTTAAGTAAACGATTAAGCGTTTACCTAAAGGCTAAAGCGTAAACGCTTCTACGTTGACTAACGTAAACGCTTAAACGAAAACAACACGTAAACGCGGAGCACGTTGACTAACGTAATACGCTTCGCGGAGCAGTTTAGCTTAGCTCCGCGGATCCGCAGTTTAGCAACGCTCCGCTCCGCAGTTTAGCTGCTAAGCCGCTCCTTTTGTCTATTTTCTCGTGCTTATCGCGGTTTAGCTGTAGAGAAAAAACAAAAAAGACAAGTTTGAAGCGCTTAGGCCTTAGGCGGGTGGCCTAAGCAGCTACCTACATATAATGAAATCCACCTTACGGGTTTACCATTAAGAATTATTAACTAACAGCGGTGCGTGGGGAATAAATTTCCAGCATCTCCCACGCCAAAGAACACGCTTCCAAAGAGAAAGCGCGGGTATTCGAGTCTAAATTAGAAAGTTTGGGAATAGTTATGGTACTCTTCTTTCTCAGAAAATGTCGAAACCCGTGAAAGGGGCTAAAGTTTACCCGTAAACGTGCGTTTAGAAAACTTTAGCGCGTTTACGTTTACTTTAGGGTATTAGCTTAGCTCCTAATCGTTTAAGCTATTACGCTTACATGTAGGCTTAAGCTAATACCAGGCCCGAAGGGGCAGGCATTCCAAGACCATGTTGGCTAGCAGCGCTCAAGACCAACATGGTGTAGCTGTAGCAACTTCTTTACTACATGGTGTAGCTGTAGCCTACATGGTTTTGCTGTAGCCTTTACTTCATGGTAATATTAAGCAAGACAAGACAAGACCAGAATGGTGTAGCTTAAGCCAACATCGCTTCTCAAGAAAACGGTAATAGCTTCATGTGCCGGGATAATTGGCACCACCCTTACTGCCGGGGGTAAAGAAAGCCCTAGCCGTTCTCGGGACTCTTAATGAGATATATAATACTGATCCAAATTTCCCAGTAGTTGTTTGGTAAGGTTGTTATCTCGACCCTTCATGTGCCGGGATAATTGGCACCACCCTTACTGCCGGGGGTAAAGAAAGCCCTAGCCGTTCTCGGGACTCTTAATGAGATATATAATACTGATCCAAATTTCCCAGTAGTTGTTTGGTAAGGTTGTTATCTCGACCCTTCATGTGCCGGGATAATTGGCACCACCCTTACTGCCGGGGGTAAAGGAGGTATGCTCTTAGCGTTGACTAGTCGTCTTTTGAGCTGATAAATAATAGGCTACTAGTCTACAAATATAAAATAAAGCCGCCATGATGTTTCCATTTACTTTCCATACGGGTTCTTCTTTAATATCTACTTTATCGTTCTCCAATTCTGTCTGCAAGGGCAGGATTGGTAAAACAATAAATATTGCTTTCCATACGGGTAAAATATCTACTTTATCGTTCTCCAATTCTGTCTGCAAGGGTAGGATTGGTAAAACAATAAATATTGCTTTCTTGCGACTTCTACATTATGCTCCAATAGCGGGTTCTTCGGCTCGGTATTGGAGGTTGAGGCCTAGTCGTCTCCCTAAAGGTATTAGCTATTATCATTCAATAGCGGGATTACTAGCCCGGCTTTGTTGTAATCGATCCGCACTAATACCTGAAGGGTTTCGCTATGCTTTCACGGGCTTTCCCCATAATCTTTTGGCTAGGGCTTTCTTTATGCTTACTGTTAGCAAGGCTGTATTCTTGACCGAGATTCGAGGTCTCTTGACTATGAATAGGGCTAGGCGCCTTGCTTTCCATTGCTTGGGTATGAAATACAATGATGCAATAAACTTCAACTGTCATACAGTGTCATCGAACCTTAAGGTGGTGAAATACAATTTGGGGGGACTTTCTTTCGTGGCCTTTTTCGCGCGTTCTATGACGCTTTTACAGCCAGTGTCAATACACAGGTGGATGCTTTATCGTCGGGGTTTCTTATGAAAAGATGCATTTCTACAGGACTCCCTAGAACTAGTCTTATTGGCCAGGGTACTTACATGATGACGCCTTACCGGGTAGAGCCTTCTTACCCCTTCTTCATTCACTCTTATCATACTACAAACTGCGTTTGCCTAAAAGTTTCGGAGCCTATTTCACGTGTTTCTAATGTCTTTCAGATAAGAAACACTAAAAAGAACAAGGAGGTATACAGCTTGTTTTGCCGCTTATTTAGCAGTAATAAAAGTCAAGGTATCACCACTTATAGTATAAACTATACTCATGATATCCCTATTAAGTCAGACTTAGAGATTTTTCAAGATGATAAAGTTTCATATGATTTTTCCGTGACTTGGAATAAATCAGCTGCTGAAATCTTTCTCGACAAAACTCTTAAGTTATCCAGGAAACTTAAGAAAGAGAAAATCTTGAAAGATTTATGGGATAATCATGAGAAGTTGTTCTTTCAAATTAAAGAGCTTCAAAAAGGATAATGATAACCAAGAGGATGATGATTATAATAAGAAGATTCTTTTCTGTGAAAATAGGCTCCTAATAGCCAGACACATTATTCTTGAAATGTATAACAATTATGGCTCTAGATTTCATTCATGTGAAAAAGCTTTTTTAAAGCATGACAGAAAGCTTTATTGTCTAGATGTTTTACCTATAGAGAAATTTCATTTGGATCTGACTAGATATCAACAGTTATCGTTGGATTTCAAGGAATTTACCAAAAGAACAGTGAATGTTCTTAAGTGTCTTATCAACGATTTTCATCGTGCAGCTTTGAAGCATGGCGATAAGAAAATGCATGTCAAGATTTTTAACATTCTCCAATACTTGAGTAATAATAATTCTTATAAAAGTAAGATTACTCAATCTCAAGATGTTATAAACAAAATTTTACCTAATTTGACTAAGGAATATGAAAAGCGCAAAGACCTTGAAAGTCAAGATCCTTTACGTGAGATGCTTTTGAATAATTTGACTGTTTCAGCCTTTTCTGAGGGCTTATCGAAAAAGGATAAGCCCTCCCCCCAGAAAACGCTTTTAGAAAAACTTCTTCTTGGGTTTTCTTATTGGGTTTCTTCGTTAAAACATTTCAAGACCAAAGCTCCTTTAGCTCTAGACCAACATGGGGTTTGTCGCTCCTTGACTAACCTTCATGGTGGCTCGGCTTCTCCTCTTCGTGGTAATAGCAACGTGTCTCTGACCGGTCATAGCTCTGCACCTATGGAATTGTTTTCTATAATACTAAGGTTGCTTCCGATCTTATCTATTATCCTGCCTTTGCTGCTGGGTACAATAGGTTTTTCTTCAAGTTCTCCTTTCAATAATTCATTGAAGATGATTCTTTTAGCCTTAGCTATAGTTTTAGTGGTTTCTAGAGCCAATCAATCTAGAGAGACTCGTACTATAGTAGCTTCAATTATTTTACTAGTGCTGGGTATACTTCTTCTTTTGGTGTTCAACTATGAAAGTTCTCAGTCTTCTTTACCTAAAGAAGATGTTCATACCACCTTGAGTAGTTGCCCTAGCGATCAAACGGAGCAAAGCGAATCAGATGGCAGCGTCCATGTTCTTGAAGAAAAAGAACTCGAAGAAGAAAAAGAACTCGAAGAAGAGGGGCACAGCTTCGAAGAACTCGAAGAAGAGGGGCACAGCTTCGAAGAACTCGAAGGCTCAAAACATGTAGCAATACAAGTTTAGTTCTTATTGGATTAATAGTTGGATTAGCGGCCTTAGCGGTTTATCACTATTTCTATGGAAAACCACCTTCTGACGAGGATTTTAGTTTGATTAATAGTTCTATTATACATGAGAATTCTTTGTCATTGGCATTGACTAATTCTTCTTCTTCGGCTTTGGTGACTAATAATTCTTTGGATACCAATTCTTTGGTGACTAATAATTCTTTACATTATCCTACTAGTGAGGCCTCATTAGCAGCGGTTCAACCAAACTTTCTTGAATTTATGGCTAGACATACGGAGAATATGACCTCAGTGGATATTCTGTTAGATTTGGTCGCTGCTGGAGATATGGCCCGTTTAGAGCTATCGGAGAGAGGTTGGCCTTTCGAGAATTTGTATTTGAGGGTTGAGAATCTAAATAGAAGGGCCATACTCAATTTGGGTGTAGTTCAACTTCTTAGTCATAGATGGGTCCTTACTCATTTCAGAAGAGAATTCAATGAAGCTGTTGACTTCATACCCGCTCGAGACTTGGTTAATGATATTATGTCGTTAGAAGAAGGAAGACCTTTAGCTCTCAATGAATTCTCAAGAGATAGTATTGAGGATGTTATTGAGTTAGAATCAGAGTCTAATAACTCTGATTCTAGCGCCGAAGAAGAAGAATTCCTTGAATTCGAAGATAGTCTTGAGGTTGTTATTGAGTTAGATGAGTCTAATAACTCTAGTGCCTCCAATGAAATCTTCGAAGATAGTCTTGAGGTTGTTATTGAGTTAGATGAGTCTAATTCTTAGTCTAATAACTCTAGCACCTCTGCCTCTACCTACTTAGCTAATAGAGTGAGAAACAACCCTATTTACGAGCCAGAACCCAATAATAACACTGATACAAACAGCTGCTGGCTAAAAGAAGTCAAAAGAATTATATATTATATGGCCCAAAGGGCTGAATAAGAAAGAAAACTATGTTGAAGCTAATACTAACAAGAACTAACAAGAGCGTGACACTTTGTTTGACGCACCCTCCACCCCTGTTTGGTCATTGACTTCACTTTCGTGGCCTTGTTTCTTACTCTAAAAGCAACGATTTAGAAAAAGATGAAGGATTGGTCATGGATCATGATTACACCCGGGTTGTCCTACCCAATAGTGTACCTATTAGCAATCTTTCAACGCTTGCAACGCACCTTCTTGACTTCATCGCATGCATCGCTTTTGTTTCCTCAACCCACCTGGGAAGTCAAGGTGCGTAGCAACCAACATGGTATTGCTACACCATTACCCGAAGGGAAGACCCCGAAGGCCCAAGGTGCTATGCATGTAGGTCTTGTCTTGTCTTTAAGCTAAACTAAAGACAAACCTGATATTACCACTTGGCTTTCCTTCCTTCCTCTTTCCGGGTCTTCTTGACTGGGTTTAGCTTCAGCCATGCCTTTGTGAAAGATTCATTTTAGATGCACTTTAGTGTAGGACAAACCCAGTTTCTTCACCCTTGTAGCTGTCTTTGAATTCATTGGTCCTACTCATGCATTTGTTCGGTTTCAAGGTGGTTCACGGGGTAAAGGATGGTGGAGATCTATCTTATTCTTTTTGGGTTCTTTTCCTAGAATATCATTGTCATTCTCGTGAGAATTCTTACTTTGACTTTTCTCACACGAACCCTTCGGGCCTTTCTGAAGCTTCGCCCCAGCTGAGTTTTCTGGTAGGTTGGGTTTGGGGTACTCAGTTCTTTCAATGGCAGATGAAAGCTCCTCCCCTTGAGGCTTGGCGGAGCTATGATCATTTGATTCATTACGGCAAGCTGGAATGTAACGTTTAGGCCAAGAAATACATTCTTCTTCTTCTTCGGTAATGAGACCATTATTTTCTTTCCCATACGGTAGCTGAGCACCTTGAAAATTGAGCAACTCATCTTGTTGGTTGACAAGCTCTTTTTCAAGCTTGACACGTGCTTCACGTTCTAGTAGTAATTCATCTTCTAGAACTCGTAGTTGTTCTTCAAGCCTATTACGTGTTTGAACCTCTCGTAGTTGTTCTTCAAGCCTAATACGTGCTTCTCGCTCAGCCATTAGTTGCTCTTCAAGCTTGAGACGTGCTTCTCTAAGAGCTAGTTGCTCTTCAAGTACTTGAAGACGTGCTTCTCGTTCTCGTAGTAGTTGTTCTTCGAGCACTTGAACACGTGAAAGTTCTTCTTCTTTTTGCTTACGAATAAGTCTTGAAGGATCCAGCTGGGTGGGTTTCTCCCGAACCCTTACGGCTGGTTTCGCTACGCACCTTGAGGGAATAGCATTGCTAGTAAGGTTGTCTTGAAAGAAGGGTTTTAGCTTATTAATCAATAAGGAGCTTTTCCGAATCAAATCGATTATGCATACTCCTAACAGAAACCAGAACATTGCTGCTTTGACGTGTAGGGATGACTGACGTGAATCTTGACCACCATTGATAGGCAGATGTGCGGTGTGGGATGGCTTTCTACGTGAAAGCTCAGCACCACCATCACCACCACCATTCATAGGCTGTGGTGCAGTGGCGGGTAACTGTTCTGATTCATTTTCTTGGCGCGCCTCCTCTTTCTTGGAAGCATTCAGATACACTGTAGAACGGCTGGAATCAGACTTACCTTTGGTTGCTTCTTGTGAGCTATGGATCTTGGTTTGAAGAACTTCTTCTTTCTTCTCTTTTTTGTCAAAGATCTTCAAAGGTAAGGTATCAACCCATCTATTGTTCTCATCAATAACGAGATTTCTTTTGGTGCTTGGGTCAATACCCATATTGAGCATGATTTGAGCACGGTAAATATTGAGTGTTGGCCAATGTATCTTGAAAGAAGAGGACACACTACTTTTGATCACTCGCCCAATATTTTTATACTGCTCAATGAACCAAGAAAGGTCGATATTAGATTTGGCGGCCCCTCTGAACCGAATTATGTGCTTGTCTTGACTCAAAGCCAAGGCATAGCATTTTGGCGCTAAGAAGTAACCTTCCGAAACCAAGAATTCCAGTTTGAGTTTCCCTAAGGACTTGGAGCACACTAATGACTCCTCAAGTGGCTTGTCCAACACCACTGAATCTGTATCTGTGTAGTGGCATCCAGGTAACGAGATGAACGGATACATGTGAATTCTGGCATACGCAGTGACTGCTGCCGACATCTGCACTGCCGATGTGCTATTGTCATTGACCGAGTTTGTCCAGTGTGACCTGGATTTAGCATACTCGGATATTTGGCTGTGGGAAGCCATTCCTTGCAGTGAAGCCGTGTAACTTAATACATAGTGGGTATCATTCAAGGGAGTAGTAGGGCCAAACTTGTAAATGGACATGAGAGATTCGGCTTTTTCCTGGTCGCAGATCTCCGTGATGTTGCAAACAGGCTTAATACCGAACCTCCCGTACAGCGAATTCATCGTCAACTTATGCAGTTGAGACATGACCTCGTCTCCATCCTTTTTAGCTATTACTCTTTCAGCATAGATTTCCCTGACAAAGTCAGAAAATGGGCTATCTATCTTAGAAAAGAGATAGCCATGCTGAAGCTCCACACTATATCCTATAGACACTGCATATTTTAACTCTTCCGTGAAGTAAACACCAGTAAATGTCCCGGTAGGAAATACCAGTGAACCAGTCTCTGGGTTTCTGTAAGGAAGAAATGGCACTTTGATGTCATCGGGACATGTCACTTTAGCCTTCACAAAGCCAAATAGCTTAGACAGATTAGCACCTTGAAGGGAATGCCATACTGGTGCTCCGCCTGGCATGGGCTTAGTCATTGCGTATGGGTATAACGAGTTGACATCATAGTAATACAAGTCCCTACCATAGGGTATATACACGTCGGTGTGACCACCATAGTATCCTTCCCGAATAAAGGCCGCTTGGTTAGGTTGGGGCTTATATATAGGCAGAGTATCGGGATAGTAATAAGTTCGATAAATCTTCATAGCTAACGCCGAAACGGTTAAACTCTTAGTTATATCTATTTGATACCTTACCCAATACTTCTCCTGAGCCTTCCTGAGAATTCCAGCCAGAAGTAAAATATCCTGCTCCAGGTACTTGAGACATTCCTGTCTTCGAGAGGAGATATTGAACTCATTCAGTTCTTCGTGATTGAGTTGCCCCTTACCACCTAACTCTGGGCACATAGTATTAGCCAGAAGGTCTAAACTGCCAGGTAATAGCTTGAGGGAATCCCGAATGTCAAGTACCACCTCTTTGGGATTTTTCTTAGAATAAACCTTGATTTGATAAACATTATGTTCTCTAATAATTGGTTTGATAATCCACCTTTCGCCTTTGTCATCAAGCAGGTATTTCATGATCAAGATTCCATCAAATCGAGAAAGATTGTGAAAGTAAACCTTTCTGGTACCTTTACCCTTAGAATAGCTTATCAACCCTGAAAGAAAATTCTCAAACATCGCTCTACTAAGATCCTGAAAGGAGCCCCCTAAGTCATCGTAGAAATTGCCCGTAGTAAAATAGGTCACCGGTTTCTCAAGCCTTTCTAGCGATTCGCCCATAACACCCGCAAAGACATACCCCATAGCATAAGGAATATGTATATTGTCAACTAGAATAGTCTCTATGTCACCTACTATGAAACCCTTAATGTTCTTGTCAGGCTTACATTGAGTGATGAAATTGGCTTTACCTTTGCTTTTCTCCTTGCTTCTCTCTTCAGCTACGACTTCTTCTACGACTTCTGTCTGTTTAGAAACTGGTGGGCAAGAATCCTTAAGGCGAAGCTCCTCCTCATCGTTTAGGATAGATAAATCCACCTTCAAGGCTAAGGACTTGTCTTCTTCTTCAGATTCTAAGATTGACAAGACACGGCTCTTGACAACCTCGGGGTCGTCGAACACTAGGTCATTGGCGGAGCTATAGTTGACTCGTGGACTGGAAACGTAACAGTGTATACCAACTCCTAAGATATGTGTATCTTTATATTTCTCGGCCATCTCCGCTATTCTTAGTTTCAAATCTTTCAACCAGTTATAACCGGTTATACTAGGTCCTATTGTGAATGGCATTAGTCTGTGATGCTGACGACCACTAAGACGTCGTCTTAAGTCGTCTAAATCGTTAGTGGTTATATCCTCATCACTCTCGGGCATCGTATCAATAACGTAATGAAAGGTGAACTTCAAATCTGTGCACTTGCACCCGTGAAGGTCAGCGATTTTGACCATTAGATTCACCACACTAAGAAGAAAGAAATCAACCCAACACCCAACAAAATGTTTTCGAAAAAGCGTAAGACCTAAATAAATTCTACCCCGAGAACTTATATCCTCGGAATATTTAATACGTTGATAAAACGACCATAATGAGTTGTTCATGTTCGAGTTGTTCATGTTAAACTATAATTCTTCTTTTTTCCGTTGGTTTGATCGAAACAAAGAGACTGAAACTGCTTCATACGAGTTGAAATACCCACTTGTAGCTTATCTAAAGCTAAGAGATCATTGGTTTGTTCTATCACCATACCGCTTAGGCTTTCCACGTATTTTTGATAGAATTCTATGATTTCATAGGAAATACCCAATAATTTCTTAGTCTTAGTCAAACCAAATTCTTTGGATCGGCTTTCAATACACTCACGCACAAAAATCTCTAAATGAGGCAATGGAATAGGGTCACTCATACATAGGTAAGTCAACGATTTCTCGGGAATCTGTGGAAGAGTAAGCGGCTTACTTGACAACTTAGCACTGGAGCTCATGTAGTGTGGGTAGCGTGGTGCTATAAGATTTTTGAAAAGAAACATATTAATACATGACAAGGGGTGACCCAATGAGAAGAAGAACGTTTCCTTATAAATATCAGCCAATTTCTCTGCCATAGCATAATTAGACACGAAACAATCATGAACCGTATATAGAGGAGCCTGGGGATAGTTTTTCATGATATGGCTTATAGTATTAATAGCAATCAAAGCGTCTTTCTGATGAATAAAGTTAGCTAATGTGGCACATTTTGATTTCATAGCATTTGCCTTCTTGGTCAGAACATTGAATGAGATCTTATGTCTACGCCGCTTATTAAGACGGTCCCTAGAATAAATCCAAACAGACTGTTTCTCGAACTTACGATAGTCCTGATAGGAATAAAAACAAGGAGTTGATAGCTTGACCGGAATACCCAAAGACGCACATAAATACCCCACACTGCCAAACAACTTCAACAGATTATGTAACCCAGAGTAACGGAGACACCAATACTTGTAAGCTTCTTTCCCTAGCGTCATACTTAGTTTATAAGGAATTTTATCGCTAAGAGCCTCGTGTATGTCATCAGCTATGGACTTCACTGTCTTTCCATATGTGATAGGCATAAAGATCTTCTTAATCAATTTCCTAGTTATAAATGGTTCTAAGCTTGGATCTAGGCTTTTAGCTTCTATCAAATACTTCATGAAATCTTCCCTAAGACTCATATAAAGATCATTGCGCTTTATACCTGGTATTAGATTAGTCTGCTTAGCTATAGAAACATCTTGTAGCAAATAAGCCATAATCTGATAAGCCGAAGAAGAGGCATCCATAAACACAGGCTCAGACTCTAAGGATCCACTTTCCTTCAAGATTAACAAAGCTTTACGAAGAAATTGAAAAGGTTCCTTAGCAAGATTCATAGAATCTATGATATAGTCATCTATATGATTATTATCCCTACCCGCCAAATACCACTGATCAAACCAATTAATAGCTATAGAGTCACTTTCGAAAGACGAATCGTATAGTTTAGCCGTAGCAGTCTTGATAGCAGCGGGAATCTCACTTAGTGACAACTTTCTAGTACTAGTAGGGCCAGAACTACCAAACTTCAACAGGCTCCTATACAAATCACAACCATGCAGTTGAAATATTCCCGTACGGTAAATCCGACCTCTAAAGTCCTGAAATGCCGGAAAGTATATGTCGTAACCACTGAAAGCCTTAGCCATAGTGAAAATGAGCTTTTCATTACGAGCTTTGTGTGCCTCAACCAAAAATTCCTTGAATAGCTCACTATAATGAGCTTTCACATGTTTTCTTAACTCAAACACAAAGGACTCTGGATTGACGTCTATCAAAGAACTATTCGATAGAAGCCCAAGATCAGTCAATCGATCCCAGTATAAATGAATAAACTCAAGTACATTATTATCTACCACAAATCTAACAGATTGCAAAAATGACATAGCCTTTAAATAGGTCTCCTTCCCCTCCCGCACAGTCATTTGGAGCTTAAACAGTTCTGGGTTTTTGCTGCTTATGAGCCGATAACGATAATAAACATCAGCCCCAGAAGTGTAATAACCACCCCGCAAGACTGGAACCATATCATTAGATGTACCTAGAACCGCTGGCTCCATATCTATTTTCCAATCATTGGGCTTAGCTATCATAGGTAAATTCAACTTAACAGGTAAGTGGCTCAAGTCATAAAGACATTTCACGTACTTATAGTCTTTATGACTAGCTTTACCTCTCACGCTAGGCGTCGAAAGAACATCTGAATCATATAGAGCTAATATCCGCTTTTCTATTAAGATATTTAAGATACAACCTCCCAGCAGTGCGACTTTCTCATCCAAATTCACTTCTAGCAGCTCCTCGAACTTTTGACCCTTAGTAGAAGGTAGAACACTATCTTTTAACACTATCCTGCCCAGTTTCTCTACCAGTGTGACAGCTTTGACAAGCGGATTCTCCGCTGAATAATTGTTAAATATTTGACCTAAAGCGTAAATGACAAGTACTTCTAATGTATAAACGTTCAAGTGGCTTAAAACATTATTAATGTAATAATCACCTTGACACTTGACAAACAAATTATTTCTCATATTAGTAGCCCTCTGTTCATAGGTAATAGGATCCATGGTCAACATTTCAAATAATGAACGAGATGTCTTATAGATAGATTTCTCGTCAAATAACATAGTCTTCTTTTCTATTTCCAACTGTATCTCCTTACAAGCTTCCTCCTTCTCTGTCTTCTCTGTCATGCTCATTATCTTCTGTTTATTGTTCTCCAAAAGCTCTAGAACTTCAAGGACATATAAAGACCTACCGTTAGGCTGTTTCTTACTGGGTTCTATATTACTTAGCACTTTAGTGACAAGAGCTCGGCCAAAGGACCTCAATAAAGATTTCTTCTTCTTCCTAACAGACTCTGAATCTGAATCTGAATCATCTGAATCTGAATCAGCAAAATAAGCTAAATCAGAATCATCTGATTCATCTGAATCATCTGAATCATCAGGTTCAGCCTGAGTTGTATGATAATGATAAAAAGGCGGTAAAGAATCAGCTTCATCAGCAGGCGGCGTTGGGTTCTTTTCATCAGCAGGCGGCGTTGGGTTCTTTTCATCAGCTGGCGACGTTGGGTTCAAGGTGGAAGTACCATCTGAATCATCCGACGACAGTAAACGGCAAACGCAGTTTGTAGTATGATAAGAGTGAATGAAGAAGGGGTAAGAAGGCTCTACCCGGTAAGGCGTCATCATGTAAGTACCCTGGCCAATAAGACTAGTTCTAGGGAGTCCTGTAGAAATGCATCTTTTCATAAGAAACCCCGACGATAAAGCATCCACCTGTGTATTGACACTGGCTGTAAAAGCGTCATAGAACGCGCGAAAAAGGCCACGAAAGAAAGTCCCCCCAAATTGTATTTCACCACCTTAAGGTTCGATGACACTGTATGACAGTTGAAGTTTATTGCATCATTGTATTTCATACCCAAGCAATGGAAAGCAAGGCGCCTAGCCCTATTCATAGTCAAGAGACCTCGAATCTCGGTCAAGAATACAGCCTTGCTAACAGTAAGCATAAAGAAAGCCCTAGCCAAAAGATTATGGGGAAAGCCCGTGAAAGCATAGCGAAACCCTTCAGGTATTAGTGCGGATCGATTACAACAAAGCCGGGCTAGTAATCCCGCTATTGAATGATAATAGCTAATACCTTTAGGGAGACGACTAGGCCTCAACCTCCAATACCGAGCCGAAGAACCCGCTATTGGAGCATAATGTAGAAGTCGCAAGAAAGCAATATTTATTGTTTTACCAATCCTACCCTTGCAGACAGAATTGGAGAACGATAAAGTAGATATTTTACCCGTATGGAAAGCAATATTTATTGTTTTACCAATCCTGCCCTTGCAGACAGAATTGGAGAACGATAAAGTAGATATTAAAGAAGAACCCGTATGGAAAGTAAATGGAAACATCATGGCGGCTTTATTTTATATTTGTAGACTAGTAGCCTATTATTTATCAGCTCAAAAGACGACTAGTCAACGCTAAGAGCATACCTCCTTTACCCCCGGCAGTAAGGGTGGTGCCAATTATCCCGGCACATGAAGGGTCGAGATAACAACCTTACCAAACAACTACTGGGAAATTTGGATCAGTATTATATATCTCATTAAGAGTCCCGAGAACGGCTAGGGCTTTCTTTACCCCCGGCAGTAAGGGTGGTGCCAATTATCCCGGCACATGAAGGGTCGAGATAACAACCTTACCAAACAACTACTGGGAAATTTGGATCAGTATTATATATCTCATTAAGAGTCCCGAGAACGGCTAGGGCTTTCTTTACCCCCGGCAGTAAGGGTGGTGCCAATTATCCCGGCACATGAAGCTATTACCGTTTTCTTGAGAAGCGATGTTGGCTTAAGCTACACCATTCTGGTCTTGTCTTGTCTTGCTTAATATTACCATGAAGTAAAGGCTACAGCAAAACCATGTAGGCTACAGCTACACCATGTAGTAAAGAAGTTGCTACAGCTACACCATGTTGGTCTTGAGCGCTGCTAGCCAACATGGTCTTGGAATGCCTGCCCCTTCGGGCCTGGTATTAGCTTAAGCCTACATGTAAGCGTAATAGCTTAAACGATTAGGAGCTAAGCTAATACCCTAAAGTAAACGTAAACGCGCTAAAGTTTTCTAAACGCACGTTTACGGGTAAACTTTAGCCCCTTTCACGGGTTTCGACATTTTCTGAGAAAGAAGAGTACCATAACTATTCCCAAACTTTCTAATTTAGACTCGAATACCCGCGCTTTCTCTTTGGAAGCGTGTTCTTTGGCGTGGGAGATGCTGGAAATTTATTCCCCACGCACCGCTGTTAGTTAATAATTCTTAATGGTAAACCCGTAAGGTGGATTTCATTATATGTAGGTAGCTGCTTAGGCCACCCGCCTAAGGCCTAAGCGCTTCAAACTTGTCTTTTTTGTTTTTTCTCTACAGCTAAACCGCGATAAGCACGAGAAAATAGACAAAAGGAGCGGCTTAGCAGCTAAACTGCGGAGCGGAGCGTTGCTAAACTGCGGATCCGCGGAGCTAAGCTAAACTGCTCCGCGAAGCGTTTACGTTAGTCAACGTGCTCCGCGTTTACGTGTTGTTTTCGTTTAAGCGTTTACGTTAGTCAACGTAGAAGCGTTTACGCTTTAGCCTTTAGGTAAACGCTTAATCGTTTACTTAACGTAGAAGCTGCTATAGTGTTGTAAACGTAGATAGAGCTAATACGTTCAGTAAACGTTTACGCTAATACGTTTACTTAATGGTATTAGCTTAAACGTGCTAATACCGGGTGAACGATTAAGCGTTTACGTTTACAACTCAGTTTTCTTTAGCTCCTATTGGTGCTATGCTAATACCGGTTAGGGAATCGGCTAAAGTCGGTAACGGAGCGATTAAGCTTGCTGCGCACCTAAAGTAAACGTTTTCGGGCCTATATAGGTTTTTTCAGAAAAACTACGTTTACCTTAGTTTAAGCGTTTACTGTTAGGACCTAAAGGTTTAAGCTAATACTATACCTAACGTGCTAAAGAAAACTTGAGCGCAAAACCAATAGGTTTTCTTTAGCGCAAAACCAATAGGTGGGAAACTAACGCGCAAAACGCTGCGCGTAAAACCTTTACGGTATTAGCTTTAGCCTTAACGGTAAAGCGAAAACGCCTTAAAGTAAGGGGCGAAGCTAAGCCTTCACCAACATGGTGTAGCTTTAGCCTTATGGCTTAAGCGTTTTCTAACCTTAAAGGGTATTAGCTAAGCTATTACCTTAAAGGGGCGAAGCTATTACCATAAAGGGAATGGTATTAGCTTAAGCAAAACCAATAGGTGGCGCGCATTCGCTGTAGCTTCACCTTAATGGTCTTCCCTTCGGGTAATGGTCTTCCCTCCGGGGCCCTTTAGGTTTTCTTTAGCGCGTTAGTTTCCGTTTCCGTTTCCGTTTCCGTTTCCCTATTGGTGCTTTAGTTTCTTAGGGAAACGGAAACGCTGTAGCCTTATGGAGCTTATTCGCGCCCCTTTACGGCATTTTCTTTAGCACCTAAAGGAGCTTAGCTTCGCCCCATAAGGTAAACATTTTCTTTAGCACCTTTTAGGTGAAGCTAATACCTATACCTAAAGGTAAACGCTACACCTAAAGTAAAGGTGCGTAGCAAGGTGCCATGTTGGTCTTGCTACAGCGTTTTCTTTAGCACCTATTGGAGCTTAGCTAATACCCTAAAGGTAAACATTTTCTTTAGCGGGAAACTTTAGCGTAAAACAAGACAAGACCAGAATGGTCAAAGCTTCGGGTAATGGTCTTCCCTCCGGCCCTTTAAGGGTATTAGCTAAGCGCTTTCTCTAAAGAGAAACTTTAGCGTAAAACCTTAATAAAGTGTCCGTTTCCCTTAAGGTGCTTTAGTTTCTTAGGGAAACGGACACTTTAGCACAAGACAAGACCATTCAGGTCTTCCCTTCTTGACTGAATGGTCTCTTTAGCGCAAGACAAGACCATTCAGGTCTTCCCTTCGGGTAATGGTCTTCCCTCCGGGGCCTTAAGGTGCTAAAGTTATTGGTGCTTTAGTTTCTTAGGGAAACGGTTTCGGTTTCGGCTAAAGTCGTTTGGGGCTAAAGAAAACAAAACCTAAACGTAGAAGCTAATACCTATTGGGGCGAAGCTACACCATGTTGGTCTTGCTACAGCTCGCTTAACTTTTAGGCTACAGCGTTTTCTTTACTTTCTCTAAAGAGAAACTTTAGAAAACCTTTAGGTTAAGCTAATACCATTCCCTTTACGGTACCCGAAAACCTAAAAGTAAGCGTTTACCATTCATTCCCTTAACGGTCAACTTTAGCCGCTAAAGAAGACCGGGTCTTGCGCTAATTCGCTGTAGATTCCAAGACCTACATGGTCAAAGCTCCGGGCCTACATGGTTAAGCATAGCGCCCAAACCCAATAGGTTTTCTTTAGCCGTTTCCCTAGTGCTAAAGTTATTGGTGCTTTAGTTTCTTAGGGAAACGGTTTCGGACACTTTAGCGCCTATTGGTTTTGGTTTTCTTAACGCGCAAAACCAATAGGAAACTTGAGCGTAAAACAAGACCTAACCGGTCGCTTAAGCATTCCCTTCATGGTCTTCCCTCCGGCCCTTTAGGTTTTCTTTAGCGCCAGTGTTGTTTTGTCAGAAGAAAACCAAACAGAATGCTAACTACTTGAACTGATAACTTATCGGTAAGTAAGTAAACTAAGCGCTAAAGAACGCATAGCGCTTTCCCTACCCGGTTTCCCTAATCGATTAAGCGTTTACCTTTAGGTTTTCGTTAGTTTACCGCGTTCGCTTCGATGAACCCATAAGTAAACGTTTTCGGGCCTATTGGTTTTGCGCTAAAGTGTAACGGGTGCTAAAGTTGACTGAGTTGTAAACGGAAAGCGCGTAGCGTTAAGTAAACGGTATTAGCATAGCACCTAAAGGTATACACGTTCCCTTCGGGTAAAATCTTTTAGGAGCTAAGCTTCGCCCCATAAGGCGCTAAAGTGTCCTATTGGTGCTAAAGTTGTTAGGGAAACGGTTTCGGAAACATTTTCTTTAGCGCATTCCAAGACCAACATGGTCAAAGCTCCTTGCCCTTTACGGTGCTAAAGAAAACGCTGTAGCAAGACAAGACCATAATGGCTTGCATAGCACCTTCTACATGGTCGCTGCGCGCCTTGCCCTTTATGGTTTTCTTTACGATAGGCTCGTTTTCTTTACTTTCTCTAAAGAGAAACTTTAGCGTAAAACAAGACAAGACCAACACTTCTCAAGAAAACTGGTAATAGCTTGCTACGCACCTTCACCTTAATGGCTTCGCCCCTTCGGACCTAACCGGTCTTCTTTAGCGCCGCCGGTTTTCTTTAGCGCCAGCAGCGATTTGACAAAAGACTAACGTAAAACAAGACAAGACAAGACCATTCTGGTCAAAGCTTCACCTTAATGGTCTTCTTTAGCGCAAGACCAACATGGTCTCGCTGCGCGCCTGGTCTTCCCTTCTTGACTTTACGGTCTTCGCTGTAGCAAGACAAGACCTACATGGTCTCTTTAGCGCAAGACAAGACCATTCTGGTCAAAGCTTCGGGTAATGGTCTTCCCTCCGTCCGGGCCTCAATGGTCTTCCCTCCGGGCCTTTAGGTATTAGCTTAAGCAAGACAAGACCTACATGGTCTTCCCTCCGGGTAATGGTCTTCCCTCCGGTGGGCCTCTGAAACGAATTATGTGCCGTAGCGTAGGTTTCACGGTCTCGAGCTTTCTTCTCAAGCAGCAGAAACAGCCACTAATATGAGTTTTCATTAGCGTGACAATCAACTTAAAGAAACTTCACGATGACCCAAGCCGATTTGCTCTTATCATCGACCCTGAAAGTGATCAAAAGTCATCTACCTGCCATAAAGGAGATGGATGACTTGGAACTAAACTTTGTAGTGTCTAGAACTACTAGAGTTCACCCGGCGGAAAGAACAATTCTTGATTTCAGGAAAGCCAGCGGAACAATTGATTTTCAGAAGCTTGAAGAAAAGCTTCGTCTGGGACATTTTGGTTTAGAACTTCCAGAAGGTTGGGGCGATTTCTTATTTCACCTAGCCCTCCCTCTCATGACGGGTTTGGGAGCGGGTGCAATGACACCTGAAATGCTGGAGATCACTACGAAACCATTGCTACTGCTTTTAAGGGTCCTAATACTCAATTCGGCTTCGGAGGCTGACGACTCCATTCGTCCATTCGCTTTTAGAGCCCAGGAGCTGTATAATATACTGGAGCTTATGCCGAAATTAAGACATGGTGGCCAAAGGCTCTTCAGTAGGATGATTGGCCGTATTCACACCTTAACGACATGGACCCCTGATGAGTCGGAATGAAACTGAATAGAATCACTATGTTAAGAAACTTTAGTCTTTGGATACGGGCTCCACCTTCCAACCTTTACGACGTTTAGGATTTGACAGAGAAAAAAGCCTGGGATGGATGAATGGTGCAATACTGCTTAGCAAGCGTTAGGCTTGGTATCAAATATATGTATGGAAAAACAGAGTAGTAAATGGTGCAGTCTTTTGACTGAATGAAATCGATGGTTTTGTTTTAGTATATGGAGAAGGGCTCCGCCCATCGCCATTGTTGCTTTAGAGGTGTAATACAGTGAGTGAACACAGGGTATCGTCCCCCGATACCCCCGGAGAGATGGTCGAGCGGAATCCAGTCTTGAAAACTGGCATGGCACTGAGATGTCATCGAGGGTTCGAATCCCTCTCTCTCCTAAAACTAACTAATATTTGTCACGAACAAAAAAAAACAGTAAAAACCTATGGTGCGTAGCTATTACCGTAAAGGTATTAGGGCTAAAGTTTCGTTTACCTATCGAGCTAAAGAAAACCGTTAAGGCGCTATGCGGGGCTAAAGAAAAGCTAAAGAAAACGCTGTAGCCTTACGGTTAAGCTAATACCTTTAGGGGCGAAGCGGTCAACTCCCGGCGCTAAAGAAGACCAACATGGTCCCGAAGGGTTAATATTACCATGAAGTAAAGGCCCGGAGGGAAGACCATTGAGGCCCGGAGCTTTGACCATGTAGGCGCTAAAGAGACCATGTAGTAAAGAAGGGTTGCTACAGCTACACCATGTTGGTCTTGAGCTAAAGAGCCATGTAGTCAAGAAGCAAAACCATGAAGTCAAGAAGGACCATGTAGAAGGGAAGACCAACATGGTCTTGTCTTGTCTTGTCTTGCGCTAAAGAAGACCATAAAGTAAAGGGCCACCCGGAGGGAAGACCATTAAGGTCTTGCTTAAGCTATTACCATTAAGGTCTTGCTTAATATTACCATGAAGGGAATGCGCTAAAGAGCGAGCCATTATGGTAATATTAAGCTACACCATGTAGTAAAGAAGGACCAACATGGTCTTGTCTTGCTACAGCTAAACCGCTGTAGCTTCACCTTAATGGGTCTTCCCTCCTACATGGTTTTCTTTAGCCCATGTAGTCAAGAAGCTACACCATGTAGTCAAGAAGCTACACCATGTAGTCAAGAAGGACCATGTTGGTCTTGTCTTGTCTTGTCTTGCTACAGCGTTTCCCGTTTAGGTTTTGTTTTTTAGCCCCAAACCCCGGCTTTAGCCGTTTCCCTATCGGGTTTCTTTAGCACCTATTGGTTTTGCGCTAAAGTTTTCTTTCGCGCAAAACAAAACAAGACCTTAATGGCTTCGCCCCTTCGGGCCTTAACGGTTTTTTTTCGCTGTAGCCTTAACGGTTTCTATCGCACCGTTAGGACCTATACGGTAAACGGTCAACGGTATTAGCATAGCACCGTATGGGGCGTAGCGTTTACGCTGTAGCAAGACAAGACCAGAATGTCCGGGTAATGGTCTTCCCTTTACGGTTTTCTATCGCACCTATTGGTAAACGCGCTATGCGATTAAGCGTTTACTGTAACGGGCTAAAGAAAACGCTGTAGCGAAGACTAAGCGCGCAAGACCCGGTCAAAGCTGTAGCTTGACCTTCATGGTCTTTAGCTTCACCATAATGGTGTAGCTTTAGCCAATAGGTATTAGCTACACCATGTTGTAAAGTCAAGGCGCGCAGCGACCATGTAGAAGGTTTGACCAACATGGTCTTGTCTTGCGCTAAAGAGACCATGTTGGTGAAGGTGCTATGCAAGCTATTACCGTTTTCTTGAGAACGATGGTCTTGTCTTGCTTAAGCTCGGGGCGTTTAGTTTTCGGTTCTTATTCTTCAAGAAAGAAAAAGAATAGGCTAGGGACGGAGTCGAACCGTCATTCCAGGATTTGCAGTCCAATACATTGCCATTATGTTACCTAGCAGCTTTCCGCGTTGGGGGTGACCGAGCCTGGCTGGCCACCCGAAATGATCTAAAGTCCAGTAAGAGTAAATATTTTCAACAAAACAGTAATTAGTCATTGAGGGCTTAGGCTTAGGCTTAGGCGGAAATAAACCGCTTCGATGCTTCGCCCCTTGTTGAGCAACGCTTCGCACCTAACGGCCTGCTCGGGTTCATCTTGATTGACTTGTAAGACCAGCTGCCGACACGACTTGTTTATGCCTATTGAAGAACCTTTTGATGCTGATTCGCGGAGAACTATACAAGACACGAAATAACTAATATACGAAACGGAAGCGACCAGTGGAAATACGTCAGTTTCTTACTCATGTAAATGAACTATTT
>MU263502.1:12500-25000 GCA_020310875.1 Ceratopteris richardii
ACTAAATATTCTAGAATTATTGAAAGCATTCCATGTTTGTGAAGAATATAAATTAGATGCATCAGTAGGAATCATGTCATGAAATGAATGAATATGAACAAAAGAAATATTATTAATAGAAACAATATTTGTTTGTGGGGATGGAAAATGACTAAGGGCATCAGCTACAACATTAGCTTTGCAATGTTGATATTGAATCGTAGGCTGAAAGTTTTGTATGAAGGAAGCCCATTTAATTGTTGATTTAATAAATGCTTAATAACTTGTTGGTGTGTTTTGATTATGACTTCATAGCCCATGAGATAGCCTTTCCAAATTTTTAAAGCATGCACAAAAACTAAAAGTTCCTTATCATATGTACTATAATTCTTTTCTGAAGGTTTAAGTTTCCTACTTTCAAATGCAATAGGATGATCATTTTGCATTAATACAACACCTATACCTAAACCATTAGCATCTGTAACTACATTGAAAGGTTGTGCAAAATCAGGTAATTGGAAAACAAGTGCATGAGAAAGTGCATATTTGAGTTTTTCAAATGATTGTTGTGTTAATACCCATGCAAATTTTAGTTTTTTCTTCAATAATATTGTGAGTGGGAGTGCTAAATGAGAAAAACCTTTTAAAAAATTTCTATAAAAACTAGCTAATCCAAGAAAAGAGCGTATTTCATTCACAGATTGAGGTACATGCCATTCTTCAATTACTTTAATTTTCTTTGGATCTACATGAACACCTTGACTAGAGACAATATGGCCTAAATACGCTAATTCCTTTTGGAAGAAATAACTCTATTCAAGATTGGTATAAAGTTTGTTTTTGCATAAAAAATTGAAGACTGTTGCTAAATGATTTTCATGGTCATTGGTATTCTGAGAATAGACAAGTATATCATCAAAGAAAACAATAACAAGAGCTTGGTATTCAAGAAAAATGTTATTCATCATGCGTGCAAATGTAGCACCTGCATTGGTGAGTACCCAAGGCATTACCATGAATTCAAAGTGGAAAATTTGAGTTCTAAAGGGAGTCTTATAGATGTCATTTTTTGTCATTCTTATCTGATGATACCCAGATTTAAGATCAATTTTACTAAAGACATGTGCTCCACAAAGTTTATCTAGCAAATCATCTATCTTAGGAATAGGATATCTATTTTTAATTGTGATCTTATTGAGTGCTCTATAGTCAATAAACATTCTATGAGTCTTGTTCTTCTTCTCTACTAAAAGAACTAGTGCTCCAAAGGGAGAGGAACTAGGCCTTATAAGTCCTTTGCGAAGTAAATCCTTAACTTGATTAGCTATTTCTTGTTGATGTAAAGCTCCATGCCTATAAGGTGCTTTATGTGGAGGAGAACTACCAGGAATTAAGTCTATACTATGATCAAGAGATCCCCTAGAAGGTGGTAGTTTAGAAGGAAAATTATCCATTAAAAAATCCTTATAGGTATCCATAAATGATTTATGTCCATCAGGAAGTGTATATGTGTTATCAACTATATTATTGACAAAAATAATACATGAATTGTAACCTTTTCTAAATGCGCATTTTACTTGAGTGTGACTAATTAATGTAAATGGCTGAAATTCATGTATTACAGACAAACAAATATCTTGATTGTTAAACTTAAAACTCATGGTGTGTGTATGTTAATCAATGCATGAGTTAGAATGACGATGAAATGGGATACCAATTATAACATCATAGGGCTGCAAAGGAGCAATTAAGAATGTGCGTTCATGTATGTATGAACTTAAACAAATTTGAACATTATGCGCTTCACTTGTAACATTATATCTAGTTCTTTGAAATGTAGCCTTAACTTTAGACATAGAAGGAAGTGGGTTTAATTGGAGATCTTTCACTAGTGTATGAGAAATAAATTCATGCAAACTACCATCATCATGTAAAATATTAAAAACTTGACCATTAATAGTACCTTGCATGCAAAGTAAAGAATAGATAGAAATTGTGTTACCCAAGGTACTTGGATCCTGTTCCAATGCTTCTTCGATGCGATTGGGTTGAATGTCTTCAAAAACCACATCCATGTTGTGTACTTGAACTCCAATAGGCTTCACATCATTAGTTTGTAACCTATATTTAGCTTTAGTATGAACAAACTTACCTTAATGCCAACAAGTGATATGGAGCCTCTTTTGTTGAGCATCCATCATTGTAGTTTGAAGGGTTGAAGGTTTGGTAGGGTGTAAGGGGGTTAACTTGGGTACTAGTGAGAAATTGGATTGAGAAGGGCATTGAAAAGTAGGTGGACACTAGAAAGTAGGTGGGCGTTGAGAAGTAGGAGAAGAAAAAGTAGAAAAAGGATGCTTGAAGGGAAAAGTGGGCTTGATTGGTTGTGATCATCGATGTGTTTGTTGTAAGCAAATGGACTTGGTGATGGATTGAAACTCTTTCTCAGCATCATGGCAAAAGAAATAGCTCCATAGAGGGTTGTCGAGTGCAAGCTGTTAAGCTTAGCTTGGATTCGCATCTCCAACCGTCTTCATATTTCCGTGGCAAAGTATCTTTAGGAATTGTTTCAAGCGCACGAATAAGTAATAGTCATTGCCAAAAACATTCAGTATAGGTAGATACAATATCTCCATCTTTCCACCCAAATGTTTTTCATGATTGCATGCATGTAAGTGAAACCCAAGAGGAAAGAAGGACTCCTTGATCTTTTCTTGAAATGCTTGCCACATAGTGGGGCGCTCGGTGTTATGATGCAAAACATTCCACCATAACTAGGCTTTATCCACCATTTAATTAGTTACAAATTTCACTTTTTCACTTTTAGAGTATGATTCCTCAGAATAGAAGTCATCAAACTGACATAACCATAAAAGAACAAACTGGCCATCTTTTCATCCATCAAAGTGTGAAAATTGGAAATTTTTAGCACCAAACTTGGACTGTGTGCCTTGTAAAGTTCTTGAGGGGTGATAATGGCCTTCACTACCCTAACTAGGTTATTGTCATCACTTTGCAATTGTTGGAGTGCAGCATCATGTTTCTTAATCTCGTTTTGGGATTGTTGGAGCTCATGCCATAAAAGCTCTAATTGTTGCTCGATTGGTACCTCAGGTATGGGTGAGGAACTAAAATCCTCGATATTTTGAGTAGGGTCCATGGCCTTATGTAGAGATCCAAAACCCACGGCTGGACCGGACGATTGAGATGCACATCGAATTGTGAATAGAATAGATGCTACAAATCACAATCACATGCCCAAACCACCTCCGTGGATGCCTTGGCTCTGATACCACTGTTGCTCTTCGGATCCCAGAGATGCACAAATGCAAAGGATAGTAGAGAAACAAAATCACACAAAAGTACTTAGAGAATAGAAAGAGACAAGAGACGACACCACATTGGGTACAATCTCCCCCTACATACTCAAATGGATGGGTCTATCAGAGCATGTGTATTTATAGGTATTTCTTATTATGTCCTGAATAGAAGATACATGATGGTGGTGCATCAAAAAGTGTGCTTTTGATTTATTTACAAAATCCTAATTTTTTATTTTTACAAAACATCGCTTTCTAAAGCGATCTATTATTTTAAAAAATAACTAAAAATTACTATCTTCTAAAAATAGCTATGATCTAAATATTCTTCTAAATATCTGCAAAAATATTTGAATAAGTCCATGCACGTTTACACCCTCATGGATCTTCACCTGCTAAATCAAAACACTAAACACATTAAAAAACTCAAGGCATTAAAACCCATTTAAATTTACAATATTCCATAAAGTATAACAATATCTATCTATCAATGCATCTATGTATCTATCTATCTATCTATCTACCTATCCACCTATCTACCTATCTACCTATCTACCTATGTATATCTATATATCTCTCTCTCTCTCTCTCTCTCTCTCTCTATATATATATATATATATATATATATATATATATATATATATATATATATATATATATATATATATATATATATATATATATATATATATATATATATATATATATATATATATATATATATATATATATTTCTATCTATGTATCTATCTAGCTATCTATCTATCTACCATGCTATCTACATATTCATTTATCTATCTATCTATCTTATTACTATATATATATATATATATATATATATATATATATATATATATATATATATATATATATATATATATATATATATATATAGCTTTTAATAAATACTTTTATTTTCATGAAGTCAGATGCTAGTGATGGCCAACAGTCAAGGAAATAAATGATGGAGGAAATAAATTATAATTATCACCATTTTTTTATGAGCCACATTCAACCACATGTTATTCCATTTCTAAATATTTTAATCAAGTTTGTAAAAGAACCTTTCACATCTCTAACCCATTGAAACCTAAGAACCTAACGAGATTCTTACTGATGGAATATTTTGCTTTTGGCAAGTTCAAGGCACCCACACTTCCTAAGAAGTTGAGGGACTTGTTAAGAGATGGTTTTGAAAGCAGTGTTAGCATGGACAAGTTAGGAGCCAAAGGCAACTGGGAAAATATCAAGGCATACCCAAATCAATAAATAAACTTTGCATGATCAAAGGTGAAGTTATTAGTGTCATCGAAAAACATCATACAGATCATGTGATTTAATTCTTAAGGAAGCGAAAGACATCTCATTTGGACAAAATAACCATGACTCTCAATAAGGAAGTTATGACCATTGGCAGCAATAACAAATAATAAAGTAACAAGCAAGCATCTTGGCCTAATTGACCTCTTGAGCCAAATGAAGGCAAAGAGTCTCTCATTAATGTCTAGGAGAGTGGTAATCATCCAGATTAATCTAGATGCAAAACAAAAATCTTTAAGATATTGCAAAATGAAATACTACTTCAATCTTCCATATGGTTTGTCAAAGTCAATCTTATAAAACAACAAGTTTTGCATTGATTTTTTGGCAAATTCAAGACCTTTCAAGATATCCACGATTGCGTCCAAAATGGATCTTCCCTTTCAAATCTCTTTTATCTTTACAAAGCCAATTGGGAAGCTAGTTTGTGATGCCATTAGACAAGGCCTTGGCAATGACCTTGTATCTTATTTGAAGCATGGTGATTGGTCTCCAGTTTTGATCTTGCTCTTTTTGTTCTTCTTGTACCTCACTTGATAACTCCTTCATTTAGACATATTAAGAGGGTATCAAACTTGAGAATTTCCTTCCCAACAAGAGAGTCTTTAAAATCTTTGAGAGATTCATTATTGAATATGCAAACTTGGCAGCTTTTGAAGAGGAAAGGGCATCAATAGACTCTTTGATCTTGCCAATGGAGAACTTACCATGGATCCTAGGAACTGTGTCTTACAAAATCTTTTTGGATCCTACTCTCCAAATATTGGCCATACATGTTTTCTTGCATGTGAAGAGAGGAGAAGCAATACCCAAGATCTCTAAGAAATGTCTCACAATGTTATCATAATTTTCCTCGTCACTCACACATTCTACACTGTTGCTATTCACTATTCTTGCAAGAAACTCATTGACCTACTTTTTATCCAAAAATCTACATTCTTTAGTATGTTTGTACATTTTGCCAGTCCATCATTCTTTGAAGAAGATAAAGAGCTTCTTTCTTTGATTTTCCTCTTCAAGTGAGATTTTGCACCTATTTTGAGCAAGACGTTTTGAAGATGCACTTTGTCTTTTTCAACTTCCTCTTCTACATGTGTAAGCCTCTTATAGATTATCTCTCTTTTTTAAAATGGCATCTAAGCATACTGTTCAAAATTTCTCATCCACAAACTTCCCAATGCCTTAGAAAGAGTCAGCAATACCATGGAAACTCATGAGGATGGAGATGGATTGTATAACGTTGATCCCCTTTCATGCGTTTTAGGAGGCTTTGCTTTATTCCTATAGTCTCTTTCCAATAATGAATATTCTATACCATAATAAGAAAATACTTAAAAGAATCAGTGAGAACCTACTTTTTTAGTCTTGAAAACTTTGATTTGAAGCAATCTCATAAATCAAACTAGAAACATTTGAGTTATTTTTATCCTTGATATCAAGTGAAAGTTCTCTGTTGTAAAGCTTCCCAAGCTTGAAGATAATTTCCACCTTCTAAGAGTGAGAGCACATATCCATCCATCCAATTCCACCCATATAAAGACCTATAGCCCAAGGGGCATAGGCTTGCCATGTGTCCAAGTCACATGGTTTCCCAAGAAGGGTTCTTCACATGGGTTTCTAAGTAAACCAAGCACATGGGCTAACATGGAATCACATGAGATCACTTGAAAATATCATGGTTTTTGAAGCAAGGAGCGCTAGACTTGTACATACACATTCAAGGTGTCTTGAATTGAATTATTCGATTCATGGAGCTTCAAACTTTAGGATAAAAATCTGAAGCTTCAAACCATTCAATTTCAATATAGTTCTTGAGGTTTCATAAATTATTCAACATTCAATTAACCCAAGGGTAATGAAGCTTGAAAAACATTCTATTAACCCCAAATTGTACAACATTCTTCCCTCTTTAAGATTTTTTCCTTGAAAATGTGTATAGGTATTATATGTGGAGTATTCCCAAGGGTAATGAAGCTTGAAAAACATTCTATTAACCCCAAATTGTACAACATTCTTCCCTCTTTAAGATTTTTTCCTTGAAAATGTGTATAGGTATTATATGTGGAGTATCATGGACTTAGTCTCAAAGATTTGCCTCATTTTCCAACTTAAAGTTGGATAAAAGGAAAAATATTTGATTGATAGAACTTACTCGTTCTCAAGTGGCACTTTCTTTTATCCCATCCTTCCATTTATTGAGGGACTCTTTGTATAAATGTTCCCTATAATTGTTTATCTCTAGTGCGTGGTTTTTTCTCTAGTTCATGGTGGATGTTCAAAAGTGAGATAGGTTGGACTATTGTACCTGAACATACAAAATCACCTTGTTTAGCTAGTTTTCTTTTCAATCGACTAACATAAAATATTGGGTAAGTAGATAATCATGTAGAAGCACCAACTCGCAAGCCAAAGTCCTAAACTTATTGAAAATATTGAAAGCATCATAAAACCTTAGAGTTATTTTAGGACATCGTCTTGCTTTCAGAGTTTCATATTTTCTTGACAAATTTCAAATGTACTTGTTCTTGGTCGCGAAATCTAAGGGCTTCTATATACTTTATCTCTATCTTGGGCTTTCACCTAGTTTTTTTAATCTACTTTTAACTATTTCATGTCTTCGAATAAATATTTGGCTGCTTGGACTTTCTCAGTTTGCAATCCAACTACATAGAGAGCCCTCATTGGAATCCATACATTAACATGCAGGGAATAATTGTAGTAGTTGAATTCTTAGGACTATTGTAAGCAACTCAACTAAAGGTAAATAGTCTTCCCAATTAGTTTGGTTTGTAACAAATCTTCTATGTTGAGATTCTCAACTTTATTTACTTGACATTTTGTACAATTAAGTACATAGTCCTATACATGTTTATGTACACTTGGAAAATAAAATTTTCTTTTGACCAATTCGTAAGTTTTTATTCCTCAATGACTAAAACTTAGGGCATCATATCATTCACTTATGTTGGGGCAAGCTTAATCTCTTCACTAGTGAGTAGTTAAGAAAGTGATGGGTGGATGAGTCATCTATCATGACTCTAGCCCTTTCCCCTCTTATATAGGCATGTCGTTTGACTAGTTCATGTGGTCTAATTTGATTTTGGACCCACATAGAATCGTACCAACAAAATTGGTGCATGCATTCTTCATGCACAACTTCCACTTTTTTCAAAACTTTACGATTTTTTATGTTAGAGTTTGCATCAGATGGATCGTGCCTTCTACTTATATTTTTTCTCACAGGTGGTTTTATCTTGCAACCTTGTTGTATAATTTTTTCTTAAATGTACTTCATTTAAGCACTTGAAGCAAAGATTTTCATTCTTTGTCTTCTCTTAGACTTTAGGTTCAAGTTTTGGGCATGAAATTTGAGGAGTCCTAATATCCTCTCTCTTGAAAAAGCTTGATTTCCATTTATTTATTTTAAAGATATTATTCTCCGAATTAAGATGAAGTGGTTTTGCCCTAGTATTAGCATGATCTTTGAAGATCTTTGCTAACTCTACTCTGGCTTCCAATCTCTTAGGGAAACCTCCATGTTTAATTAGCTTGTCAAGGTCATAGATAAATCCCCTTCCTTTATGGAAATCATCCATGTTTTGGAGCTCCAAACTATTTCTCTATAATGAGAAATGTGTAATGAGAGGGGAAATCCTCATTGAAGGACCTTGTCCCACTCTTCCTAGTCATGTTTGTCCTTGTTCTCTAGGAAGAACTCGTTTTTAGAGATCTCTTCAAACTCGTTCCAACTTTGAAGAATCCTCTAAGATTCCTTCAAGCTCATCCACCACATGTAGGATTTCGGCCCAAGGGCTAAGCTTGCATATAGGAATTGGTAGGACTCACAAGCATTTTTGAGTTGATGCAAGCCTTTCCATTTCTCTAGAAAAGTCAAGAATGCATCCTTATTTCGTTCTTTGTCATCTGCTTACAATTGAGGTGGCTTCAATTTTTTTTGTGAAACATAGATTCCTAGATCTTAAGGAAGTAGTATGCTGAGAATTGGTGATCAAATGTTTAGGTTTTTTTTTTCTAAGTAATATATGACTCTAGATGGGTAACTAAACATCTAGTCCATTACTCATTGTTGGGTTGCTTGATCCAATAAAAAAGGATCCTTTTTTTGCAGGAAGAGCTTGAGCTAGGTAGAGGATATTTAATATTTTCTCTATTTTCCCTTTCACTTTATTTATAGAAGTGCATAGGTTTTCCATCTCAGTTTGGTTTTCCTAAACCATGAACATATCCTCTTGGATATCATTCACTTTTACATTCAACCCATTAAGCTCTTTGTACATATTAATCTCCTGTGTTTCTTATATACCCTTCTCTATAATCCGAAGTGTGTAATCCATTTCTCCAACCCCTTCTTGTGGTTGGTATTCTACTTCCTACCTACATCTTATAGCATTGCTATTGTTTAACAAGTTTCCCGGCCAGGAATACTTTGGAACAAGAAAGTAATATAATAGCCATCCTAATTCAAAAAGGAGAGACTAACATAATATAAGTGTAGTACTTCCCTGACTCTTTTTCCAAGATTCACTTCTTGTTGTAGGTTGTCTTGGGCTACCTTTCCACTAGTCATTACTCCACAAACACGTACACAATCATTGTTGGTGTACCTCAAATTGGTGTCCACTCTCCAATCTTCACAAATTTGCACCCTTCATGGAAGAAGGTCTTGTAAAAATCGACTTGAGACCTTCTTTGGAACACCTTTACATTCGCTTCTTCACTTACAAAATGGTTGCAAGATTCATGGAGGATAGTACTGAAGATGGCCCCCAATGCTCAAAAGTTTGGGTGAAGATAGGTTGAATAAGTACTTCAAAGCTTTATAAAAACCTCCTTCTATTCGTGGGTTTGCAGATAATCTTTGTTATAGAGAGAAGTGTATCTAAAACTCAAGGCAAGTTGATGTTGGGGGGCTTCTTTATCTCATATACAAATCAAAAGTGGGCTTGAACAGGCCACGTAAGCAAGAATTTCTTCATCATTCTTCCAAATCCTAAGAAGGAAAGAGACTTCATGATCTATTACGGTTCCTTCACACCATGGAGTAGGTGGATTAGGCACAGGATAGCTCTCCATCTAGCCACCCATTAGTTGAGGGGCTTTTTTCCTTGTTGCCTCCTTTGAGAGTCCTATGGATCCCTCTTTACTCCACCCAAGCTCTATTAAGCAAGCTTCAACATGCCTTTGGGAGCTTTTTTTGTAGAGGATCAACGACAAAGAATACTCAAAAATCAAAACATTTTCCAAAGTCTTTGATGGATGCCAATTTTTGAAAATTGAAGAAGCATAATCTCTACGTCAAGTCTTGGAACGAAATTGGAATAAAAAGCATGCTCTTAAGAACCATAGCTGTGATACTAGTGGTGTGAAGCTTCCCATTCATGAAGATAACTACCACCTATTGAGAGTGAGAGTGCATATCCACACATCCAAGATTTCCGTTCTATTTGTCTACCTATCTAGTTCAATGATGGATTTGAAGATTTGTGGATGTATGAATAGATGAAATTTTGAATGGATTGTTATTTTTGAAATACAAAGATAAATACATATTGAGAATGGTATCTAAAATATAAAAGGATAGGTAGATGGAATGCAAGACACATAGATAGACAACTATATATCCATATTTAAAGATTTAGATATAATTAGTAGAATGCTTAGTGTGATAGATACTTATATATGTTGTGGATAGTCATAAGATAGATAGGTGAATAGTTTGATATACTTATATATATATATATATATATATATATATATATATATATATATATATATATATATATATATATATATATATATATATATATATCGAGAGAGAGAGAGAGATAGATCTATATAGGATGGTAAAATACAAATATAATATTTTCATTTCAATGGATACATATCCTTACTACATATAGATCTCTAGATATATATATGTTAGTTAAATAGTTTGTTAGATGTGTAGGTGGTTAAATAGATTGTTATTCATAGAGACACATAGATAGAGATATATAAGTGAATGGAATGACTTACATATACATAGAGATATGTGTAGAAAGGATAAATAAGATGGACAGATATAGGTAAAGATACATGGTTGGATAGGTAAATGGAGAGATATATATCAGTATGACATAGAATCATAGATATATGAATGTAATGGTAGATACATAAACATATACATTGATGGATGAATACATAGATACATAGACGACTAGATACATAGGTAGGTAGATAAATGGGCGTGAAGATGAATACATGTATGAATTTCAGATGAATAGATGTATGAATTTCAGAGATGGATACATAGGGAGGAGGACATTTAGATACATAAATGGAAAAATACGTAGATAGGTAGATACATAGATAGATAGCTCGATTTGTATGGATTTTATTCAAAATTATGTTTAGATACATACGTGGATAAACATATGGCTAGATATTCTAATTTAAGGGATATATTTTAGAATTGTACTTTGACAACTAGATTAATAGATAGGTATCTATGTAGATGTTAAACATAAATAGGAATATTTTTATATATATAACCATTGTTTTTCATCATTTTCTAATCACATATTATAATCCCACATGAGATGAGTGATAGATAAGTATATGGATATTATGGATTGATAGATAAAAAGACATATCTATCAATATAGCCATTATTATTCATTTTTTTCTAATCACAGATTACACACCCACATCATTATCATACATTATACTCAAATATCTTAACTCTAGATCAAATGGATCACAAATCATGATCACACATCGTAATCATAAATCATATTGAAACATCATAATCAAACTTCATAATCATCATTCATCATAATGAAACATAACTCCTCAATCATTGGAGTTTCATCCGACATCATCATTTCTAGACTCTTGATTCTGAGAGTATTGAATAACCCAATAAGATTCTCAACACCTACTATATGCAAATGAGGTTTCCATTTTTCTTATTCACTAGATGAGTTTTCCCTTCTCTATTGATGCATAGATCTCACTTTTCTCTATTAACATATATAGTTTGCATTCCTTTTTTTTTTTTATCCTTCCTCAAGATGAAGAGAACATCTTTGTGAATATGTGCATACTATAGAAGGTTTTTTTATTTAGTATTTCTTATTGAGTGTTTAAGGTTATCACACAATAGCAGTTCTCATTCCATAAATGTTGATTCATCTATTTATCTCTCTCTCGATTCAATTGTGTGTGGACAAAATGGAAAAAAGCAAGAGACTAAACCAAGCAAGTCCATTAGCTTTAGAAGAAGGCCTAATGAAATAATTTAAAAAGGATTTTGAATCCTTAATTTAGCTAGAAAAGTTGCTTTAGATATTATGAAGCATTGTAGTGAGTTAAAAGGTTTGTATAAACTAGGAATAAAGAATATAAAGAAACCAGGGAGGAATTTCTTGAATTTAGATAGTAAAAGAAGGGATATATATTTTGTGCTCATGCAAATGATTGAGGATAATGCATCAATTGATAGGTGTTTTATTATAGTATTACTTTGATCAAGGCATCCGATGTTGTACGCTGCATTTATAATCTCCTATATTAACAAGAAGATTAACAAGAAGAAATGAAGAAGCTCCTATATTTGATGAAGAGGTGTATCCAGACACTTATGAAGAATGTGAACCAAGAAGGTCAAGCAGGACTAGAAGACAACCAGAAAGGTATTCTTATGATACTTCTTACAAAACTCAGAAGAACTATGCATATATGGTCAAAGATGATGAAGAACCCCAGAACTATGATGAAGCTAAAGGTAAGAAGCAATGGGAAGAAGCAATGAAGGAAGAGTTCAATGCACTGGAGGAGAACAAGACATGGGAACTTGTTCCTAAACCAAATGGTAAGAAGGTT
>MU263503.1:25000-41793 GCA_020310875.1 Ceratopteris richardii
TAAATAAACTAATATGAAAAAAAATTATGTATATTCCAATGAGAAGGTATGTTTAATCTAAAAGCATTCTCATTAATTTTTTGAATAATACGAAAAGGTCCATAATAACATGGTGTAAGTTTAACCTTAGGATGTTGTGAAATATTCTTCAAACATCTTTTAATTATTCATAACCATACAAAATTATTTTCATTAAATTTTTTAGCTACTCATTTCTTATTAACATTACACATGTAATGTTCTTGACTCTTTTTAATGTGTTTATGAACCTCATGAAATGTACAAATATGATCTTGTGCAAAAGAATCAGCCATAGGTATATCAGTTTGGATGAGAGTTATGGGAGTGGGAAGCTTTTTACCATAAACAATTTCATATGGAGCACATCTAGTAGTAGTATGTGTTGTGTTATTATATGCAAATTATTGTAGATAAGGAAGTTTCTCATCCCAATTACTTGGATTATCTAAAGAATAACAACGTAATAAATCTAAAATAGTACTACTCTAGCTTCACTTTGCCCATTACTTTCAGGATGAAATGTAGAGCTAAAGTCTATTTTAGAACCTAATTTTGAAATAATGCAACCCAAAAGTGATTTAAAAAATGAACATCTCGATTTGAAAGAATAACTTTTAGAAAACCATGATGTGGAAAAATACATTTAATAAATAACTTAGCAGCTTGAGGCATAGAAAGAGTCTTTTTACAAGGAATGAAATATGCTTGTTTACTAAATCTATCAACAAGTGTCCAAATCATATGATTATGTGATGCACTTGTAGGAAGACCAGTAATAGGAAGTGGCATTAATCATCCAAATGCTTTACCATGAAGTTGTTTCACACATTGATGCACAATGTGATGGGAAACATATTGTGCGATATCTTTTTCCATATTGGGCCAGAAGAAAATTTCTTTACACATAGAAATGGTACTTTGCATGCCCCTATGAAAAATGTATGGTGGTTCATGCATCTCTTTCATAACAAATATTTTGGATTGTGGATATATAAGAGGCCCTTCTATCCATTCCCAATACCAATCCATGGGTGTCATTGGTTTTGGAAACTAACATGTTTCAATATTTTCAACAAAATGTATCACTTCCCTTTTTCTTTGTAATGGATGATCGTTAGATAAAAGCCATTGATATTGAAGATAATTATTTTTTTTAAGATTGTTACTGTAAATTGATGTCAACCAATCACCACTATAAGTACAAGCCTTATGTCCCTTAGTAGATATTTCTATATGCATGAAAACCATAACAATATAATTAGATTAACTCACAAACAATTGTATATATATTGAATAAAAAAACTACATCATTACTTGAATAGACACCATATCTTGGAAAATATGTATAGTCCATGCCACAATTCCATGAACCATAATGTGGCTTTGATTAATGTTTTTTGATACATCAACGACATTAATGCCTCTCCATAACTCTTGGAGATCATCACTAAGAGGAGAAAGATATACATTCATGTCTTTAACTTGTCTTTTCTAGGGATTAAAAGTGAAAGCATTAAATGTTCTTTTTTAATGCTAAGGTAAGGTAGAAGATTGTTGTTGATTACCATCACTGGCCATGTTGACCATTTACTAGATTTCATTAGAAATGGATTAACCCCATTTAATGCAATACCTAACTTTAGATTGTGTGGCTCTTATGCATAATGAAGCCATCTAAAATCAATATGTTGAAAAGCTACACTATCAGTTGGAATTCTCATTACAAAATGGGCTCTCTTTTTATCCTTTTACATGTGTAAAGCTCTAGGCTTTCACAATGGTATATGATCCATGAAAAATCTTTTAGGAAAAATACAATAAATGAGCATAGGTAAAAGAATGCTTCAATGCATATTTTGGCATAATCCAAGCCCTAGCCCATTTGATGTGGATCAAATCCACCTCAAGCGTAGTGTAAGCTTGATGTTCAAATAGCTTCCCCTCAAGCTAAAGTATTCTTGAGTCTTCATTCTCTAATAGATTGAATACCTACCATTGATTTGAATCTACAAAGCGTTATTCCATTCATCATCATATCTGCTACTTGCTTTTTAGTTGGCATAAAAGAAATGTCAATCTACTTTGCCATGAGCTTCTTCGTGATGAAGTGGTAATGAAACTCTATGTGTTTGGTCCTTGCATGGAAAAGAGGGTTTGCTCCTAGATGCATGGAACTTACATTATCTCCAAATATGTGAGGTTTGAAACTCACAAGTCCCAAATCTGTATACAATGCTTTTAACCATATCGTCTCTTGAGTTGCTATGGTCATACCTCTATACTGTGATTCAGTTGAGGACAAAGCAACTATTGGTTTCTTCTTGGAACTCCATGACACTCGCTTTGAACTTGAAAATGCTAAGTAACTAGAGTTACTTCTTCTATCATCCTTAGCTCTTGCCCAATCGACATTTGAATAGATTTTGATATCCAGGATAGAGTATACCTTCATTAACTTTTCCTTTGTGAGTACTCTCTTTGTAGCATCCATGTGTGGCCTTCTAGGTGAGCGCATGAACTGACTAAGCACTCCCACACTATATGATATGTCTGGTCTTGTATGAGTAGCATATATCAAGCTACCTACCAAGCTTTGATATTGTTTAATGTCTTCAATTTTCTCACCTTCATAAACATTAAGTTTATGATTCATCTCTGAAGGTGTACCTGCAAGCTTGTTTTTTTCCATTCTAAACTTGAAAAGAAGATCTTGAATGTATCTTCTGTGAGTTAGATATATCCCTTCATCTATATCAATCACTTGCATACCTAGGAAATATGTGAGCTCACCTAAGTCATTATTTTTGAGCTCCTCTTGCATGTAACTTTTGATTCTTTGAATGCCATTCAGACCATCACCTATCACAATAATATCATCTACATATAAACATAGATAGATAGCCTCATTGTGATTCCTTTTGATGAATAGAGAAGGATCTGAGTTGCTAGGTTTGAACCCTTGATCTTGAAGGTATGTAACCAACCTATAATTCCAACCACTAGGAGCTTGTTTCAATCCATATAATGCTTTCTTAAGTATGCAAACATACGTTGTATGATTAGGGTTTTCAAAATTTGGAGGTTGTGACATGTATACCTCTTCACTTATCCAACCATTTCAAAATGCATCTTTTACATCAAGTTGGAGGAGTCTCCAATTTCTTGCAACACCTACACTTATCAATGTTCTGATTGTAGTCATCTTCGCAACTAGTGAGAACGTTTCCTCATAGTCTATACCATGATTTTGTGAGCATCCTTTAGCAATTAATCTTGCCTTGTACCTGCAAACTGATCCGTCTGAGTTTCTTTTAACTTTATATACCCACTTGTAGCCAATTAGCTTTTGATTGGGTGACATTGGAACCAAATCCCAAGTGTCCATCTCCTTCAATGCATCTATTTCTTCTTTCATGACCTTGTCCCTATTAGGGTTTCCCTTTGCCTCCTCATAAGTTGAGGTTTCTTCTAAAATTGAGTCTTCTGCCAAGTAGATTAAATGCTTTCTAAAAAATGTGGAATCATATCCATACCTTTCTAGTTGTTTCTTCTCTCTTGTTGATCTTCTAGGAGCCTGCTTAGAGCATTCTCTACACTCCTGCATCTTTGCTTTGCCTCTTGACTTCCATAGTTTGTAACCCCTTTCCCTTTCATCTTGGTCATCATCTGTATCACTTCTTCTATTATGCACTTGTGTATCACAATTGCTTCCTAATTGATGAGAATGACATATCTGAGTTGAGTCACACCCAATAAGCACTTCCTTTGTTGCCCTTTCATCTAGCTTACCCCTTATTTGTGATGGTACATGAACAGAAGCTAAACAATCAAACATCTTGCAATGTCCAAGATTAGTTTTTTTTTCCATGTCATGCTTCATAAGGAGTCATACCTTGAAGTGATTTGGATGGTAATCTATTGACAAGGTACACAACAATTGAAATAGCCTCTACCCATAGATAATGTGGAAACCTCTTCTCTTCAAGCATTGGCTTGGCTGATCCAAGCAATGTATTTTTTCCCTTCTTTGGAATTCCATTTAGTTGAGGAGGGTATCTAGTAGTCACTTCCCTTTTGATACCTTTATCTTGCAAGAATGCATCAAAGTATTTGGTGAAGTATTCTCCCCCTCCATTAGATCTAAGCTTCTTGAGTGATCTATCTGTATGATTCTCCACATGTGCCAGATGCTTTTTGAAGCAATCCAACACTTCATTCTTACTCTTGATAAAGTACAGAATAGTCCATCTACTATGGTCATCAATAAATGAGACATAATGCCTTGATCCTACCAATGAAGGTTCTTGACTTGGTCCCCATACATATGTATGTACTAAGTCCAATAAGTTGTTGTGCATGTAGCCTTTGTGGTTAAATGGTTGTCTTTGTGCCTTCCCAATCTCACATGCATCACATATGTTGATCTTCTATTGCTTTGATATGTTTGGTAGTCCTAAAATACTTTGATCCCTACATATCAAGGTTCTTTCATTGTTATGCCACACTTCAATCTCACTTAGCGTTTGAGACCCAAAAGTGAATAGAGCTATGTTCCTAGTTTCTCCTACTTCAAAAGTAAAGATCCTATCATGCTTCTCACCTCTAGCTATCTTCTTGAAGCTTTGACATGGATCTTCCACAAAAGATCCATGTTGGGTGAACTTAACTTGCAAGCCTTTTTCAACTATTTGGCCTACACTTATTAGGTTTTTAGTCATAGTGGGTACATAGAGAACCTTACTCAGAATGTTTGTCCTGCCATTGGAAGCTTTGAAATTACCAATCTTCTCCACATTCTGCTTTGTGTCATCCCCTATTTGAACTTCATGTCTATGCTTTGGACTTTCCAAATCAGATAGAAGAACAATGTTGCCTACAACATGATTTGAACATCCAAAATCTGAATAGAACAAATGATCATCTTCTTTACCTTCTTTGTGGCTTAGATTCATTAGAAGCAATGAGTCTTCATGTGCTTGATCCTCATAATAATTGTTGTAGTCCCTTCTTTTATGGCCTCTATTGTTATTACTGAAGTTGCGTCCACCTCTACCTCTATTGCTGCCATATCCACCTCTTTCACTTCCTTTTTGGGTCTTTCCATTGAACCAATAAGTGGTGTGGTTGTTCTTATCACAGATGGCACAAGGTTGAACATTCTTGAAAGAAGAGTTAGAGAAGCTTGGAGAGGTGTATAAAGATGAGTTGTCAAGTGGTGAAGTTGGTCAAGAACGCCAGCATAGGACCAGCCCTAGCTCTTTGGATAAGTAAAATAGTCTTTGTAGGCTTGTTTTTGGTACAATAAAGCCCAATAGGTACTTTGGAACATCAACAAGAACAATTTGATGCAAAACAGATAACTTGCACCATGATTAGCTCACAAGAACTTTCTAAAAATGAATAGAAGTTATAACTTCAAACACTTAGAGTAGGCAACACAATAACAATTAGAAAAATTGCTCTTAAGAGAGTGTCATACATAGGTTTGGATTGCTATAATGCATAAAAGCCCTAATTTATATGAAGTATCCAAGGAGAAATCATCTTAACACTGAGCTGGTGTCATCCCAAACTTTCAGAGAATTGCAGAGAATGCCTTTGAGACTGAAAGACTTAGATATCTCTACACATAAGCAACCAAATAATCTAGAAATTTGTAAAAATAAAATAGACATTAATAAATCTCAAATGAGATCAAAATATTAGATATGGAGTGTTGTAGAAAGAGCACCACTCTCTGCAAGTTGACTAAGTATGAGGAAGAAGGAGTAGTAAACTGAAGTGGCACCAAGAAATGAACAAGAAGTATATGTATTGCTTCAAATCATCATCCTCCTTAGTGTAAAAATGTAGTAGAGTAATGAAATAGACTCTTGAGTACATGGCCAAGCCTTTTCTTCATCGATTTAAATTCAAATTTAGGCAGATTTGTTAGTTTAGATTGATTGGCATCTTTTCCTGCAATCTAGGAAAAGAGAAATTTGAAATCACATCTACCTTTTGATTGATTGATTGAGAATCAATCCCAACCACTTCTAACTCTTGGCTTCTAGGCCTTTTACTCTTCCCTTTTACAAATTTAAATACTCTTGAAGTTACATAAGAGGGTGATCCTATGATCAGATGCTCAATACAAGAAATGAATGCAAAAAAAACTCTACAAGGAGTATATGTCGCATCATTCCAATGATGAGTATGATAAAGATTATGTTCTCCTCAAGCATAATGAAAGCTTGTTGTTCCAACAGCTCCCCCTCATGCTAAAGTATGCTTGAGTCTTCATTCTCTGATAGGTTGAATGACTGCCACAACTTTGGATCTACAAAGTTATCCCATCAAGTGCCTTAGTCATCATGTTTGCTATTTGCTTCTCAGTAGGAACAAATGAAATGTCAATTTTCTTTGCCATAAGCTTCTCTCTTAAAAAGTGGTAATGGACTTCTATGTGCTTTGTCCTTGCATGAAAAATTGGATTTGCAGCCAAATGCATGGAACTTACATTATCTCCAAGTAAGTGAGGCTTGGAATTTACAAGTCCCAAATCTGAGTACAACTCCTTGAGCCATATTGCTTCTTGAGTTGCAATAGTTAGAATTCTATATTCTGCTTCATCCAAAGATAAAGCATCTTTTGGAAACTTCTTGGAACTCCATGGCACCAATTCTGAACTTGCAAATGCTAAGTATCCAGATGTATTTCTTCTATCATCCATTGCTCCTGCCTAAACTACATCTGAATAGATTTTGATGTCCAAATCTGAAGAGTAAGAATAGTAGATACCTTCATTAAGTGTCCCTTTGAGGTACTTGAGTACTCTCTTTGGAGCATCCATGCGTGGTATTCTAGGTGAGTGCATGAATTGAATAAGCACTCCCACACTATATGATATGTATGGTCTTGTGAGAGTAGCATAGATCAAGCTACCAACTAAACTTTGATACTCTTTTGTTGGAAATCACTTGATTGATGTGTGTGTGACTCATCTCCCATCCTTATATACCCTTTTGTACTCTAAAAATAGCAATGATGTACTCTAAAAATAGCAATGATCTGGAATAGTCTAGTGTGAACATGTGGCCATCATGCAACACTTATTCCCATTACTACCCAAGTACTTCCCATTACTACTAACGTCCCTTAGGGTATCCCTCGAGCTTGGAACCTTGGCTTGCTCGCCCTTGTCCCTAACACACATGGAATGATCCCTATGGATCAAATGGACTCATCCATGTGGATCAAATGGATTGATACCTGTGGATATATGTCTGACACTCTCGCCCCCTTCTAAAGATCATTTTCCTCAATGATCAATGAGGAAGTACTTGCAAACCAAAGCTTTTGACTCCCAAGTAGAGTCAGTAAGTGGTAATACTCTCTAGGCTACTAGATAATCTTGGATGACATGATTCCTCAATCGCTTCTATCTCCGATCAAGTATCCTGTTTGGAGAATGATCCATGTTATTACTTTCCTCCAAAGAAATAGTACCTTTTATTAGATTATCCTCCCTCAAAATTTACTTCCAAAGCTCACTGACATGAAACATTGGATGTACTCTGCAATCTAGAGGAAGCTCTAATTGGTATGCAACTTCACTTAGCTTTTTAACTATCTTCCAAGGTCCACAAAACCTTGGTGAAAGCTTACTACACTTCCCTATGGAGAGTGAAGTACAGCTAGCTTGTATCCGAAGAAAGACTCTGTCTCCCTCCTCAAAGAATCTAGGAGATCTCTTCCTATCCGCATACTCTTTGGCCCTATCAGTGGCTTGCTGCATCTTTGCTTTAGCTATTTCTAATTTTTCTTGAATGTTCACTAAGAACGTCAAAGCACTAGAACATTTCTTTGGCATGCCTATGGTACTAGGAGCATTGAGATTCATCCCAGAGTTCATCTCAAAGTGAGACATACCTGTCACCTTGTGAGGCCTATTGTTATAAGTAGATTCAATTAGTGGAAAATAACTATCCAATCTGTCTGTCTCTGAGACACATATGCCCTCAACATGTCCTCTAAAATTTGGTTGACCCTCTCGATCTGAACATATGTCTGAGGATGATCACCACTACTCATCTTTAATCACACCTTTAGTTTTTCAAATACAAACTTCTAGAAGTGTCTTGTAAATCTAACATCCCTATCTGAAACTATGGATGTCGATAACCCATGCATCTGAAGACATGCTAGATAAACATATCCTCTAATTGTGGAGCTTCTATCGTCTCCTATGTTGGTATGAAATGAGCCATCTTGCTCAACCTATCTACCATAACTAGGATAGTATCACACTTTCTTTGGGTCCGTGGTAAGCCAATTATGAAGTCCATGGATACACTATCCCAATTATGATCTGGTGTCTTCACCCTTAATGTTCTCCTAACAAGCTATATTGTCTTTTCAATACCTAGATGTCCTGCGCAAGGCACATCACAGTTATCATGCATGACTTTTCTTCTCAAATCCCAGGAATTTGGTATGCAAACATTTCCTTTTTGTCTAACTATTCCATTCTCTTGTGAGAAATTGGAATATGGAATGGACTTGTTTGCTTTGCTAGGGGAAGAAACAAATGGAACTATCTGGTATCCTATAATAGAGTCATCACTGATGGCTCGAACAAATGTGGATCTTCCACTTGTGCTTCCTTTATCTCATGAATCAATGAGATTTCTATAATGATAAATCTCATTTGATACATTATCCATGATAATGCATCAACAACTATATTCTCTTTGCTCTTCTATACAGGATTTCCATGTGAAACTCATGCATGAGCTTAAGGGTATACCTTAAAGCCTGCATCATAAAACCAAAAATACTTAAGTGTATGGTGATCTATGTATACCTTAAAGTGTGCACCATAAAGATAGTATCTCCAGACTTTAAGAAAATACACCACTACATACAAATCCTCTTCATGCACTAGCCAATTGCGATATGCATTACTCCATTTCTTGCTTTCAAAATCTATTAGCTTGCCATCTTGGCTCAGAATTGTCCCTACGGCTATGCCACTACCATCTATCTCTAACTCAAAGGGTTTCTGTGGATCTATCACTTTGAGTATAGGAGCCTCTGAAATAGCTTGTAAGTATCAAAACTATCTTCTTGTTTTTGCTTCCATGCAAATGGAACTTTGTTTTGAAGCAAGTTTGTCATAGGTGTTGCTATCGACGAATATGAAGAAATGAATTTCCAATAGAAATCAAAAAGTCCTAAAAAATGACCATAATTGACTCTCATCCTGAGGAGTAGGCCAAGATAATATAATACAAACCTTCTTGGGATCCATTTGAACCCCATCGACTGATACCCCATGCCCTATATACTCTATCCTAGAAAGAAACAACTGAGCCTTCTCTGGATTAACTAAGTCTTATCTTGATCCCTTACTCTAATCTGATAGTAGCCATTTGTAAAATCTATTTTACTAAATACAACATCTCTACCTAGAGTATCTAAAATATCATCAATCTTGGGCATAGGATATCTATGTCTAAAAGTAACTTATTGATTGCTGGATAGCCGACAAACATCCTATAACATCCGTCTTTCTTCTTCACTAGAAAAATTGGTGCTCCAAAAAGGTGAATAGTTGGGTCTAATCAACCCTTTTTTGTAAATACTCATCCATGACCTTGCAGACTTCATTTTCCTCTTGCAAACTCATTCTAAGTGGTGGTCGAGCAGTCAAACTTGCTCCTGATACCAATTCGATTCTATGCTCTTTGTTCTTACAAGGAGGCAACTAGAAGATGACTTTTTAAGGAACAACTCTTGGAATTCTGCTTTAACGTTTGCTGAAAGTGCTGAAGAACTCCAAGTAGAGTTTCCATGACTACATGAATCCATCATACTACATGAGCAATTTGGTAGCATTTAAACAATCACATCTCTTGGAGATCTGTTTCTGCATGTATCATTAGTCACCTCCCCTCATGCTCAAACTTGATCACTATTTACGATGCACTATAAATAGAAACATCAAATGTGCTTCTGAACTTATCTTCCATTTGGAACTGACTTTCTTACTTGTAGACCTTGCATTGTTGTATAATCACTCCCAATTGGAGACAACCTTGCCTTGTCTAATAAATGCAAACCATGCCTTGCTATAAAACCTTGTCTCACTCCCTGCTAGGGACTTAGACTATAGCCTTACCTTGTTTACTCTTTGCAAACTTTGCCTTTCTGTGTCTTGTTAACCTATAAGAAAATAGTTACCTATCCCTACAAAGAAGAATACATGCACTGCACAATACAAATTCACATCTAAACTACACGTATAGTCTAGGTACTATGCAAAATTGCATGTCCTATATGCAATACAATGCAAAAAGAGAGCAATGATGCATATAAATTGACAAGAGACTTATTTGTATGTTCAAAAAGCAATTTTCAAGTGTGCACAAGCTCTGAAGATGGTCCACACTCTATTGGAATAACTTTCCAAGTCTCTCCCGATAGGTTGTGCTTTACAATGATGCTCAAAAGAAGTTTGTTGAAGATGAATGGGTAAACTCCAAACTAAAAAAGGAAACTAAAGCCAAAATATTTTGTATAGCTCTATTGAAAGAGCTCCGAGAGATCTTTCATAGCAACAAAGATCTCTTAATTTGGATATTAGAGGACCAAGATATGGCCAAATATATAGAGAAATTGGTGAAATTGGCTCAAAGGTAAAGCTCAAACTATGGCTACAAGAGCAAATGTGAATTTGTGTTTTGTATCCTCTTCTTCAATTGGACAAGCATGCGAGCATACTCCAATATCCCACATGTTTTTTACATCTGCAAGAATCATATATATGTATGCGCACCACTGTTCCTTCCTAACTCAAACGTAAAAATAAGCTCACTTCTCTCGGTTGACCTCTTCGATGACTAAAAAACCGAGATGGGAAAGCCCTCTGTATGCATGCTCGTCTCTGCCACATGGCCTTAGCTAGCGGGGGCAGTAGGCAGACCTCCAAGCAGACTCTCAACGGTGGTTGTTTTACGTTGAAGATAAATGTACAAGCTCATTTTCACATGAGCTATGTTTGGATAAATTTACCAAATATAAAGATAAAGGAAAAGAAGAGAAAAGAAAAAAATTTCTAGTCAAAATTCATGATGAGTAAAAGATACAATATCTGCCTTGTAAGTAGTGGCATGTAGTGGGCAATCAAATGAAAGTGCTGAGTTAAGAAGGAGGCACAAAATTCTTCATATGCTCATTTGGTTATAAAAGTTGAGTGGGAACATATTCTAAACTGAGTAAAAGATACAATATTTGCCTTGTAGTAAGTGGCATGTAGTGGGCAATCAAATGAAAGTGGTGAGTTAAGGAGGCACAAATTTCTTCACATGCTCATTGGTTATAAGAATGGAGTGGGAGCACCTTCTAAACAAGGAGAGAAAGAGGCAAGAGCTCCCAATAGTCAGATCTAGTCATTTGTCATTTTATCTTCCCATAGGCTCCTTCCAGTGGCACATCATTTTGTATAGAGCTCTGTTGTGAAGCTCATTTCTTAGTGTATATGTAACCATTTCTTGTGTTTAAACATTCATTGGAAAGCTTATCTCGTGTATTTTTTAATCTGAAATATCTCCTTCAAAGTTTATATATTGTGTGAGATATCATTCAAAGAGTGAAGTCCAATGTTTTAGCATACCTGTGTACATAGATAGTCTATTTTGGCCGGTTAATTTTCCCAACCAAAATGCATAGGTCCATTTGAGTTTTGTATTGAGAGCAGCAAGCTATCTAAGGTGTAGCTGTTTTTCCAAGTGTTGGACATACAAGGGTTCACTACATGTTTTCGTTGCACATAGGAGAACTCATTCTCAATAGTTGGTATCAAAGCAAACTTGGTGTTGAAGCTTCATCAATAGATTTGGAGTTAAAGCAAAGCAAAAGAGGAGCTACAAAACAAGGGGGAGTTTCACAAATGTAGGAGAAAAGGACAATATAACTATTCGAGGTAACTCTCAAAGTTTTTGATAGTCTTTAATGGCTAACTTGGGTCAACAAGTAGAGAAATTGGATAAGAATAACTATCCCATGCGAAATTTTAGAACGATGTCGGGAAGATTTGCATCTTCCAGTTGATAACCAGAGGAAATAAAAGCAACTTAATTGGTGAATTCTAAACCTCTTTTTCACTGTTGATCAGTTGTTCTGGATTGAATTAACTACTTTTGAAGTGTTTGCAGGTACAAGAAATGATGAAGAATATGTGTTCATATTAAGGTTACCCTAATTACTCATTTAATGAGTGTTTTAAATTGATACATATAAGACAGATGAGTATATACCCCTAGGGTTTCATAAGTTTATATAAGTTAAGTCAGTAGGATTAATCCAATTGACTTAACTTATCATGGGTTTAGATGATTTATCATGGGTTAGAGATAGGGTTTAGAATGGTTTTAAAGGGTTTTCATGAGTTTTTGATGGATTTTAAGTAGGTTTTCTAGGGTTTTAGAATGTTTTAAAGGTTAAAACAATTAATATCTAATGAAATTAATCTATATCTAAACATTGGTTCATTAACAAAAATTAAAATATGATTTAATTAATTATTTAATCATGTATGTGCAATTAAATCCTAAGGTTTGATTTAATTAAAACTTAAACTAAGGTTAATTTAAATGATTTATTTAATTAAGAAAATTAAGGTAATAGAATAAAAATAATAATTGAAGTGGATAATTAATGAGCGGTGTATGTGAGTGCTGTTTAAAGTGTGGTGTGGGTTAAGTGTGTAACTAAAGTGGTTAAAGTGAATAGTTTCAAAGTGTGGTAGTTGTGAGTGCAAGTTAAAAGAGTGGTAGAAAAAAAATATGCATTTAAAGTGTAAAAAAGGTGTGTACAAAGAGTGGTGAGTGTGAGGGTAATTAAAAGAGAGGTTGTGTGAGAAAAGTTAATTAAAGTGTGGTGAATGTTAATGGGGAAAAGTGAGGATGAGGAAATAAAGTAAAATCAAAGGAATGGTTTACAAATGAGTTGTGTGTGTATATATATGAGTATGCTGTGCTAGTTTCTTCTAATGTTTCTTGCAGGTACTCATTCTCCTTTGTCTTCTTTTCATCTATTCCTTGGTCATTTTCATTATGCTTAATTTAGCTAGTTATCTATTCCGGTAAAGAGAAAACGATGTAGGCGTTGCTATTAACTCTGGCAGTAGTATAGAGAGAGAGTCTGTTGAGCGTTATGTGCCTTTTACAGGTCTGTGTGCTGTCCCTTCAATGGCAGATTCGCGACCTGGATGGCCATATCGTGATTCTTCTATGCTTCATCACTATACTATAGTCTCAACTTCTGATGGTTTAATCTCTGGCATTCATCACTGGCAGAGATTAAATTCTCCTTCCCTGGGTAATGTGTGTGTGTATATGTGATGTGTATGGTGTGATGTATGTGTGTGAAGTATATATGTGATGTGTATGTGTTTATGTGTGATGTGTGTATGTGTGTATGTGATGTGATATATGTGTGTGAAGTGTGTGTATGTGATGTATGTGTGTGTGTGTGATGTGTGTGTGTGTATGTTATGTGTGTATGTGATGGGTAATGTGTGTGTGTGTATGTTATGTGTGTATGTGATGTGTATGTGTGATGTATGTGTGTGTGTGTGATGTGTGTATGTGATAGGTATGTGTGTGTGTGTGAAGTGTATATGTGTGTGTGTATGTGATGTGCACGTGTGTGTGTGTATGTGATGTGTGTTATGTGTATATGCGTGTATGTGTGTATGATGTGACGTGTGTGTGTGTTTGTATGATGTGTGTGGTTTCTCTCCCTCCCATGGCGCTGCGCGCAGCAGCGCACAGAGAGAGAGAGAGAGAGAGAGAGAGAGAGAGAGAGAGAGAGAGAGAGGTAGGCAGGCAGAGAGAGAACGGGGAAGAAAGAGAGAGAGAGAGAGAGGAGAGAGAGAGAGAGAAAGAGAGATAGGCAGGCAGAGAGAGAACGAGGAAGAGAGAGAGAGAGAGAGAGAGAGAGAGAGAGAAGAGAGAGGTTTCCCTCCCTCCTTGGCGCTGCGCACAGCAACGCGCAGAGAGAGAGAGAGAGAGAGAGAGAGAGAGAGAGAGAGAGAGAGAGAGAGAGAGAGAGAGAGAGAGAGAGAGAGAGAGAGAGAGAGAGAGAGAGAGAGAAGAGAAGAGAGAAGAGAGAGAGAGAGAGAGACAGCAGAGAAAGAGAAAGAAAGAGAGAGAGATAGGCAGACAGAGAGAGGACGGGAAAGAGAGAGAAAGACAGAGATCGGCAGAGAGAGAGAGAGAGAGTCAGAGAGAGAGAAAGAGAGCGAGTTAGAGAGAGATAGAGAGTAAGAGGGTCTATATTATGTTAATTTAAATTTATTTATTTGTTTGTAGGTTAATAAATGATTAAAATTCATTATATGTATTTTTCATATTAAGTGTTTTGATATTAGGTATTTAGCTTATGCATGAAGATATATACATCTATGCATATAAGTATCGAATTATGTTAGAGTATAGTCATGAATGATAATGAATGTTCATGAAAATGAATTTACATCAGTACATATGCATAATAGTGTATAATTATGAGTTAATTTCAACATGCATTGGCATATAAGTGTGTGCATGATTAGTAAGCATATTTATATTAAGACTATGTATATTAATATGTGTCATAGTATGCATTATATGCATGTGAGATGTATGCATGTATGTATGACTGTGAGTAAGAGTGCATGTGTGCATGAGAGCATACATGTGAGTGATATGTGCATGAGCATGTGAATGAATGCATTTGTATGAGCTAATGAATGTGTGTATGCATGTTAGTTCATATTAATTAATGATACTACATTTGCATGAGTAAATGGATTCCAAAAAGGAGTGATGTATTTGAATGGTTATATGTATTTAAGAAGTGCATGAAAGTATGTTAGCATGTGTATGCTTTAATGTATGTAAAGTATGGGTTTATGTTCTTATTGATTTCTTGTAATATTACTAATACCTAATGTTTCTTGCAGAAACATTGAAGATTACAATTAATTGAAGTGAAGACAATTGAAGTGAAGCGGCAGCTTAAAGATCCATTTAAACCTTATCTTCCTGATTTAGTCAACTATCCAATTGACTAGACATTTATCCAATTATCTAGACTTTACATTTGTATTAGCTTATTAATTCATTTATTCAAACAGTTTAGCATCATATTGTTTCATTAGTGTTTCCATTACTTTCCTTGATATCTTCTAAGTTAGTTCATGAGTCTGAGCACAGTACTATTGAAAATATTGAAAATGTTCCGCCAACTCTAGACAGACCAGAACCCTCTAGCTTACCTGAAAGTTTAGTAGAAGAACCCATTATGGAAGTTTCAATCTCATATCAGGAAGCTGTTGCTATGTACGAGGCTGCCCGTCCTTACGGTCCATAGCTATTTAAACTATTTAGTTTTAGTCATAGAAAATAGGTAATTTAAATGGTTGTGTCATTAGAGCCCTTAATTCCATAAGCATGAGTTTGCTACAGACACCCCGCGTGTGCCGAACGATTTAGGGCGGATGACTTGGATCCAGCATCCGAGCATCTCTCACGACCCGACATTGGTGAAACCCGACGTGAACAAACGGCCTTACAGCTCAGGTATAAATTTAACTTTTGCATTGCATATACATTCATACGATTTTACATCAGTGCAGCTACGTCTTCATCCTTGGAAGCTGTGGCATTTACGTGAGCTTGCCAATCTTCTTGGTGTCGAGGGCTCGTCTGGTGACCTGAGCGCCTCCACGAAGATTGGCAAGTAGGAGAACCTCGTCGCGCCACCCCTTTCATCAAACAATTGAAGCAACAAAACGTTTGCACCCATTTTTAGCAAACTATGTATTTAGGTTTTGATTCAAATCAATAAATGTATTGAATTTCACAGAAAGCACTGTTTGAGCCTCATCTTCGAGCAGTTGGTATAATTTCTTTACCCTTACATTCTTGGGTGCAAAATTTTATTTAAGGTTCAATTATTGGTATAGGTTAAAGGCAACTGTTTGTTAATCATAGGTTAAGCGTTAATCATAGCTTTACTTGAAGCATATTGCATAGTATAAACTTATCAAACTGGACTCTAACGGAATTTCAGAAATTAGTAGCTGAACATAAGGAAAGAGTAACAAAAGAAGTTCAGGATATAGTTAGAATTGTTCAAGCTAGGTCAAAACAAACTTCAAAAATGGACGAGCTATTTCAAACCATGATGCACGAGACGCAAGGACAAAAGGTAGTTGAAACGTTATTAAAGGATAAAGGGAAATTTACTGGTATGAATGTTACAAATTATTTAGACACGTTTGAGGAATTAGCTAAGTTACACAGTTTACCTGAAACAAAGTGGAAATCCTATCTTGGACGTCTGGCCATAGGTACTGTAAAAGCTATTATGGATATACATGACAATAAGGAATGGGATGAGTTTAGAAAAGAGCTGCATAAAGAATTCTACTTAGAAGACTACAGTCAACATAGTAGAGAAGGATTTATGAAATGGATTAGTTCACCTAAGCCTCACATTTCGTTAACTCAACTCCATAGTGAATTTATGAAAAGATTCTCTCAATTACCTGAACAGGATAGAGTTGCCCTTACCCCAGATATCATTTTATATTTCCTTAAAATCTTGACTCCAGATATAAGGGTAGAGGTTGAGCGTAGGCTTGAAGAACGGGAAGAAATATGGGCTTTCAGATGACTGGGGGTGTAGTGAAACTGTAGTTGAGGTGGTTGCTCACATGATCCAACGTAAAACACTCCTTT